>JH430947.1:5475-25210 GCA_000239455.1 Strigamia maritima | reverse complement strand
AAATCCTAAAATCCGCCAAAATTCCGCTGATTGGAAAATCTCCATTAAAAAATTCCGATTAAAGAATTTATTTAAATTTTTTTTGGCTTTTTTTTTTAGCTTTTTCTGGAAAAAATTGGCGGAATTTTAGCCGATTTTCAACTTTTAGAGTCAGCTGATTTTAGTGGAATTTAGAAGTTACCAAAGCGGAATCCAGATTTTAGAGTTGGCAACACTGATCCGGATATCCAGTACATCCCTAGAATCAAATGAGTTTTGTGATCTATTATTTATACGGTATCTATGCAGTTGGCACAGGTAATAGTTTTGTTATTATGAAATTATTTAGTTTTGTAGGCAAAATGAAGACGTTTTAAAATAGATTTTGACAATTTATAAAACACTTTTGAAAATTTAAAAAACCAAATTTGGCAAATTTTTATTTATGTTTTAGATTTAAAAAAAAAAATAAAATAATGTTATTACATTACATTTTAAAAGATTTTGATAACTATAAATGCTTTTTGGATAATTAAATTTATTAAATCGTTTCTGTTGGATAATTAAATGGTTATTGTTGTTATGCAACAATGCAGGCAGGCACACGTCACAACCCCAGTAAAGAAGCAGAGGCGGCAAAAAACGGTTCGATCTGAGCATCGGTAATGGCCGACCAAACGGACATGTGGCTGCTGGCACGCTCAAATGAACAGATAAATACCTACAACAAAATAAGTTCTAAATAATTTTTACTTTTAAAACTTCTAATGCAACTTTATTTATTGTTTCAGATTATTATCTGTTTATCTCTCAGGAATGACACCAACGCGAACACACGGATCTCATCTTGATCTCACCTAGGAACTAGGATATTGGGTCCTAGATCTCGCTCTACAGGGATGTAAACGTGCTAACCACAATTAAACTTTTAAGTAAGAATTGATACTTTCCTTTATTTTCTTTTACAGTAGGTTCCAGCGACACAATCTAAAATATTGAGTCACCACATGAAGGCTTCAGCATCAAGTATGTATAAGTAAAATTTCGATAAAATAGCACAGAAAAACTGCAAATAAATACAAACTTGAAACTAAAATGTGTATTTTCCGTTTTTTGGCATCCGATGGACTGTTTTTCGTCATGGACACTATTGCTACACCATATAATATGGTATTTATACATGAGAAAATTAATTCTAGCACATTTTTGAATGCATTCATATACAGAAATCCGTCAGCACAGGTGAACTGGAAATGGCAAGCAAACCCTAAATTAATCAAATACATTTTTTGTTATCACAATTTTTTTCGCAAAACTTTTTTTTATTTAATTCCTGAAAACTATTTTTCAAAGAAAATTTTTTTTACTGTTTACTATTTTTCACAGATAATTCTTAATTCCCATTATTATTTATAAAATCTTTGAAATAATATTATAGTTTGAAAAAAATGTTTAAAAATAATATTTTGTAAATTAAAAACAAATTGTGACAACAAAAAAAAATATTTTAGTTTTGTTATTTTATAGAAATGCATCTACAAGAGTTCTTTAAACGACATTAACAATGGTGATATTTTAGTCTACAAAACATCATTATTGACGTCGTTAATGAAAATGCCTTTGCAAAACGCGTCTTGAAAATGTCTCTTGAAGACGTCTTCAAAAGACAGGTCATTTTGAAAGCATAGGACGATGCAACAAAGCATTACTAGTAGTTGCATGTGGATTGTAGACTTATTATTTTGTCTCCTGTTGACGGTGGATTTAATCTTTTGACTGCTGTTGACAAAACAAATTTCCCTGTAACTTGGGCTACAGTTAACATGTTTTAATTATTTTCAGTTCATTTAGTAGCTTTTTTTTCGTACATTCTGATGGTGCAAAAAGATTTACTTTACTTGTTTAATTTATTACTTTAATTTAGGGTTTTGTGGATCCTTAAGTCCACTTTTTGGAGTGGATTTAATTTGATATCACTGGGTTGTATTTAGTGAAAGAATTTAACACTACACTAAGCAATTCATGGCTAGAATTTGCTGCAATAGATGGCGTCACGATGAAGTGAAAACACAAAATCGAATAGATCACAGTAGGTGTTATGTCATAGCTTCTAATCAGTTAAAACTAATCACCTTGCTGCTATATGTTGGGTTTCACGATGCTAAGGTTACTACTGAAGGCCTAATCCCAAGGACCAGAAAATCCAAGTGAAGTTGAGAATATATGTAAATTTCCCGTGGAAGCTGTTTGGCATATACAGGGTGTATCAGATGTTACACAGAAACAGGGGGTATAGAGGAGGACCAGGAGATGACGTTTCCACTAATCAAAAATTCCCAAAAAATTTTCCCATTTGGTTACAGCCCCAAAAACAATGGAAGATTTCAAATATCCTGTGTCACGCATATCGTCCATGTTTGCCAGGTTAAAGCACAATTCTCAAATAAAAACATACAATCGGTAGCCAACAGCAGAAGTTTATTACAAGAGATGTTCTAGAGCAGTAAACTGTTGTTGGCTACCGATTGTGTGTTTTTATTTAAAAATTTGAGCATTTTTTTGGAATTTTTGATTAGTGAAAATGTGATCTCCTAATCTTTCTCTATACTCCCTGTTTCTGTGTAACATGAATTCTGATACACCTGTATATGTTTCTTCTTATTCAAAAATTCTCTTCAAAATATTGAGCCGCAAAATGTTTGTAACTTCTCAACGCCTCGTTTATTTGGAATGCCTTTAACACTTTTTGCAAATTTTTTGCACATTAATAAGTTATCTAATTATACTCGAACAGTTCGTGAATGGCGTCGCTGAAAAATGGCAACTTCTAGAAAAAACAAATTACAAATTTGTCGGTAAAATGGCAATATCTTGTTAACGGTTAGACCTATTTTGATAGAACTAACGTCAATGGATGCACTTCGCTCTTGCGCTTCGAATGGTGCCAGAATCAGCTCTGTGGCATGAAAATTTGACAAACGGCAGCTGGAAAACCGAATGCATTTAAACCTAAAATCTCAAAATATATTATTTGTGAAATTGAAACATTGTCTGGGAAAGTAAAATAACATATTAGGTTAATTTGGCATGTGAAACAAGGTCCCACTCAAGCTACCATTCTGAACAGGTGTCTTTTGCAAGAGCAAGTAAGGCTACAAAGTTCAGTTGGCACTTACTGTATACAGGGTGTTACACTTATCCACTAAGCAGGCCAAAACTACTGTATTTGTCCAAAATTTGACTGTATGCTTATTAGGCTAATTTTGCATGAGGAATTCATTGGCACAATGTTTAGTATTGCAGCACGTTGCAACAATTTCTAAGTTTACAAGAACACGCTTTCCTGGAAAATGACATCATTTCTCAAGTGGAAAAGTAAAAAATGGAGTATTCACTCTAGTTTCCACTTTTCCATTTGATAATTGATGACGTCATTTTCCAGAAAAGCGTGTTCTTGTAAACTTAGTAAATGTTAACTAACATGTATCTTTCAAACAAACAATGCTAGAAAAAAAATCAATTAGAAAGTTGTAGAGCATGGTCTAATTAGTCTAAAAACATAAATCAATAAAAATATTTTCCTATAAAAATTATGAGAAAAATTGAAAAACCATCTGCACAAATTCAGGCAGAAAACATGCAAAAAGTTTACAGAAAATCAAGTGATTGATAAAAAGATTGGTTTGCTCTAAAATAACTTCTTTATTTGTGATATGTGTTGTCTTTGAGACAAAAAATGTTATTTTGGATTAAATCAATTTTTTTTCGTCTATTGACTTGATTTTTTCTGCAAGTTTTCTTTCTGAATTTGTGCAGATGATTATTCAATTTTTCTCATAATTTTTATAGGAAAATGTTTTTATTGAATTTTGTATTTAGACCAATTAGACCAAGCTCTACACCTTTCTGATTGACTTTTTTTTCCTAGCATTGTTGGTTAACATTGTTGCAACAGTGCTACGGTACTAAACATTGTGCCAATGAATTCCTCATACAAAATTAGTCTAAAAGTAAACAGTCAAATTTTGTACAAATACAGTAGGCACATTCCAAAAGTCTTGTGTCAGCTAACGCGACCGTGTCGTATTGTAAAATGTCACGTGAGTTACTCGCAGAACCAATCGCGTGTTCGTTTTAGCCCGTGTTTGTAGCCCGACACGGTCGCGTTATTGACACGAGACACTTGGAATGTACCTACTGGTTTTGGAGATTTTGCTCCGGTTAGTGGTTAAGTGTAACACCCTGTATAACCTTGTGTCATGTTATCCATGAATTGCAAATGCATGGTCATTACATTAAGAAAAATATGGCAATATAATATACAGTATATTCTAAACACTATTTCACAAGAATTCAACTATTAAAACAATATTTTAATTGCAATACTTTTACCAGGTTTGGGTGATTAATGCCTTATTTGGTATGGGATTGGAGATTGGGGATTACAATAATCCCAATCCCGAAAATGTGATCAATCCTAATCCCTAATTCTATACCGGTATTTAAATTATTTTTTCAAATTTTTTAGGGGATTAGAGATTAGGGATTAATCAAACGTGATTATTTTTGTAATTGGGGATTAATTTGGAAATTTATTTACATAAAAAAACCCAAGATTGCTCGGGAATCAAACCCAAGATCTTCATCCTCAAATTCCAATGTCTTAACCACTAGTGCACCCAGATCATATAAAAGTCATGTTCTTAAAATAATATAAAGCTACCTCAGGGTTGGCCCTGCTAAAAATATTAAAATGTTAAAATATTCTAAGGGGTTCACATAACTTTGATCAAGGAGTTGATTTGATTGGATCAACTCATTATGACTCACTGATATGCAAATTAGATAATCTGCTTATCAGTATCGTTGCTCCAGGATTGGGGGAAACTCAAGGAACCCCATGGTTTCATAGTATATAAGCTCTTGCAAAAGCTTATTCTGGGCCTCTGTACTGAATTAATGTTGAATCTGTTTTATTGTCTATGTGTAACTTGTACCTGTAACCATTCAGTCATTTTGTCACTTTTTGCTTTAAATACGAACCGGCAGGCTGTCAACACAAAATTAAAGTATGCATAATGCCCTAAAGACCGTAGTTGCCGGGCCTGAGAACCCGAAGGTAAATGTACCGAGAATATACTTGTGCGCTTGCATGTAGGCCAGTCCTATGGACAAAACTTGATTGTATCGAGTCTGCTCGGACCGAGCAGCAATCGCTACCTGTATCAGGAGTGAGCGCTAACTCGCGTGCTTTCGGCACCATTTGAGAACAACGCATTCGGTTTAATGCGGCGCGCCTGACTCAATCATGACGGCCGAGGAATTCTCTTTGGATTCCATAACCAACTTCTTCCTGGTAATTTATACTTTTATTTAGTTTCTTATCGATAGTTGTACATTTGTTTAAATGCTTACAATTATTATATTCACTCGAATGTAATAGTTGGAAAACAGTAAAGAGTGAGTTTTCACTGCAATACTCGAAATACAGGTGTAAGTTGATACCACGTGGTATCGCTAATTTGTGACAATCATCCGACCGATGAACGCTGATATTCACAGGATTCGATAGTGCATTACTCGGATTAGGAACCGAGCAGTACCAGGAAACACCAGAAGATTCGTAATATTATTGTTTGTTTATATATTTTATTAAGTTAAAAACCTCTGTATGATAAGTTAAAGTATTACTAGTTTATCGCCAGTTTCCTGGTTATTAGATTAACTTATAGTTTTGGTATATTTTTAAGTATTTAAGTATTTGCCTCTGTTTTATTATTGTTATATTTTGATCTAGTTGAGCTCGGATTATTGTAGAATGCAATGATCCGGAATAAATGTTATGATTTGAGAAATTCCTTGTTTTTTCTTGTTTATTTACTTTACAAGAAATCCCAGTTCAGTATTCTGCAAGTGTGTTTGTATTTTTATGGTTTCTTGTCCCTGTGACAAGTGAAGGTTTTCTAAGCAAAGAAAATCCACGTGTTCTCATGATTTATTGTCTTAACCCCATTACAAAGTGTAAATAGCACTTTGGGAAAAGCCACGAATACTCTTCTATGATGTCTCTGATGTGAGTTATCTACATGTTGCTCTGGAAGTTCTTGCAGTTGGTGTATAGTGGATAATGTCCACTCAATCAATACAAATAGCAATGTGGCCCCTGCTAAGCAGTTATATGGCCAAAACATTAATAATATAACAAATAACTCGCACATTTGAATCCATTAGCACAGGTCTGCATCCTGCAGCGGCTGTTTTTAATCAAGAAGTAAAATACATAGTTGTGATGTAATAATCACTCATACAATGTAAAATCAATGCTAAAAAAAGAAATAAGACAGGATGAAAGACTGTCTACAAAATAACATTTCATGCCATCTATTGGCAAGATAGGAAAACAAAATATCATTACAATTATCCAGACTACTTGCTTCAATACACTATCTAGACCAATTAAAAGCACCTGAACAATTGTTAATTCCTATTTAACAAAAATTTTACCAAATAAATAAATATATCTAAGACATTTTTAACGGACCTGTTCTAACAATCTCCCCCTTACGTTAAACATGTCTCTACAAAATGTAATATGACTTACATTAACACTTTACAATAACAGATGATTTTAATCTTCTAAGTGTTGTTATCTGCTTCTTTAATCCCGAACAAAGGGAATCCAATCTGGTAGTCGGGAGCCATTTGGTGAAGATATCGCTGAGGTTGAAACTGGTGTGTACCTTAGATAAGGGGAACCTTTCATCTTTAATCCACTCTCTAATGAAGTGATATTTCATCCTGATGTGTTTGGTTTCAGAATTCTCTATATCTTTTCTCATAAATTGGATTGATGTTAGAGAATCTGACTTTACATCTGGAATATTGTCATAACATAATAATGGAAGGTCTTTAAATATGTTGGAAAGCCAAAAACCTTCTTTGATCACATTAACCAACGATGTAAATTTGGCCTCCATTATTGAAGTACAAATACTTGTCTGCTTCCCGCAAGACCAGCAGATGGGTGTGTTTCCCATCATGACAATATAACCTACGCTAAAACGCTAAAACGCTAACGCTAAAACTTCTACTAGAGTCGAAATCAGTCGCTCACGAGCCATCGGTATAGAATGACAAGACTTCGTCTGACAACTTGACAAATTTATTTCCTGATCAGACGTATTCAATACGTATTGTAGGACTTGCAATAAATGTCGAATGTGTTTCTCACTATGTGCATTATTATATTGCGACAAAAATATAGTTGAGAACAAGATGTCTGGTCATGTCCTATTGGCCAGAAACATCAAAGATCCTACAAGTGACCTTCTGGTCTTCACTTGGTTAAAGTTGTTCCAACACAAGTGATGGGCACTAACTAGTCAAACACTAGTTAACTACTAGTTAGTAACTAGTGCTTTGGAAACTAGTTAACTACTAGTTAATAACTAGTGCTTTGGAAACTAATTAACTACTAGTTTTAACTAGATTTAACTAGAAATTATAAATTTTTTCAAAACTAGTTATAACTACTAGTTATAACTAGTTTAAAAAACTGCAGCAATAAACAAACTTTCTGCCATTTTGCTTTCATGTTTTTTCTACAACCATCGTTAACGAATAACGATAGCATGCTGAAAAGCTCATACATGACGGACAACACTTAGTTAACTACCAACACCAACACGATGTCATTTAAGTACATTTTACAGAAAATATAATAAAATTTACCTCAGCCATAAAAAAACTAGTTAAAAAATGCAAAATACTAGTTGAAAAAAAAAATCAGTTAACTACTAGTTAACTAGTTTTAACAAATATAGTTAAAACTAGTAGTTAACTAGTCATAAACTAGTTAAACTACTAGTTAACTAGTTTTCTAGTTAACTAGTACCCATCACTGTCCAACACTAACTGGGACTTTCACCAAATTGTTCGGAGTAATGTCATTTTTGCTAGTTTGTCAATGTATGATTTCTGGTGTATACATTCATTTTCCATCTTCTCTCTTATATTCGATTCCAAGCAGTTTTTTTAACTTGACCCATATTGGTCAATTTGAAATATTTTTGAATCTTCTTGATGAGATTGTCTCGAATCTTCTCTGTTGCTGTAAACAGCACGATGTCATCTACATAGACAACAATAACTGCATTGGTTCCGAGGTGATATACACAATTACATCCTAGTAGTTTCTTGAATCCAATCTGTACGAATGCTGAATCTAAAGCTTCATACCAGTAAAGTCCAGATTGATGAAGTCCATATAGGGCTTTAGTCAATAACCATTTATTCTCTGGACTACTCGATGTTGCGCCTTTCGGAATGTTCATGTGGATCGGAATGTCCAATTTCCCGTAAAGATATGCACATTTGACGTCGAGTTTGGTATGGTACCAACCACGATGTACTACCAGCAAACAAAATAAACAAATGAGAGTAAAATTCACGACTGGTGAAAACTCTTCGTAGTTAATTCCGTGTTTCTGTTTGAAGCTTTGGGCAACAGGTCTTGCTCTATAACGGGTGATCTTGCCATTTGGATCTCTCTTTAACTTAAAGATCCACTTGTTCCCGAGTATGCACTTGTTTGCAGGTGGCTTTGGTACTTCCTCGTAAATCTCTCTTTCCTTGAAGGTATTTAACTCTTCATGAATGGCCTCAGTCCACTTTTCTTTTTCTGGTGTGGCCATTGCTTCTTCATAAATTTTTGGCTTGACTACTACGACGTGAGCCATAACTAGACGATGACGAGTCGTTATGTTTTCACTAGTTGAAGGGACACGTCCTTCATCTGATGAACTAGTTGTATCATCTTCTGACGAACTAGTTGTATCATCTTCTGACGAACTAGTTGTATCATCTTCTGACGAACTAGTTGTATCATCTTCTGACGAACTAGTTGTATCATCTTCTGACGAACTAGTTGTATCATCTTCTGACGAACTAGTTGTATCATCTTCTGACGAACTAGTTGTATCATCTTCTGACGAACTAGTTGTATCATCTTCTGACGAACTAGTTGTATCATCTTCTGATGAACTTGGCAACATTACATCAAGTTCATCAAATTAATTCTCCTATTCGGGTATCGGTTTTTCAAATAAACCAAGGTTACCGCCAATTCAGCCCATAATTCCATTGGGAAGGAATTTTCTGCAATCATTGCACAAATTCCTTCGAAAACTGTTCGATTTAGGCGTTCTGCAGTTCCATTCATCTCGGTTGAATATGTATTGGTCCTTTCTGCTTTAATTCCCTACCTGAACATGTAACCTTCAAAAGCTCTATTCACAAACTGTCCTCTGCGATCTGTGCGGATATTCTGTATTTTGTGACCAAATTGTCTTCTACTCGTCGTTGGAAATTTCTGAAAATTCCAAAAACTTGATCCTTTGTTTTTATGGGAAAGACCCATGCAAAACGAGTAGCATTGTCAACAATAGTAAACAAATACTCTGCTCTGCCAAAAGATAATACAGGGGATTTTCCCCAAACATCCAAGATGAGTAACTGCGATGGATTCAGAGTAGCCGACAAACCATTAGTTTGCGGGCTACTCTGAGTCCATCGCTAGGGAAAGAAGCCTTAGTTGCTTTTGCTGACTGGCAAACATCACACATGACATCTTTTGATTTTTGAAAATCTAAACCGTAGACCCAATCATCCTTGCTCATGGTATCTAGAACACTACAGCTCTGATGAGCAAATCTCTGATGCCAAAGATGACGTGAAACAGCATAATTCTTGACTACTGGATCATTTGCTACTGTCTCTGAACTTTTAGGGTTCGGCAAACTATTTGTTGTCACCAATTCTTTATCAATACTAGGTTTTGAATCTGAAGGATTGTCTCTCACTTTTGATTCCTTATTTTTAACTTTCTTGGGTTTATCTATGTTTTCTGGAATTTTATCGTTAACAACCACTGTTATTAACTGTCCTGACTTTCCCAATCACTTTATACAAGTTGTCTTCTTGTATTTTAGCGTTGATAAGAGAATATCTCGGATCCTGCTTATAAGTTTGGAGCACGCCTCCGAAAACATGCACATGAGAACCCGCACGGTCTATCTTTCTGACTGAAATCAGGTTCCTCTTGAAATCACCAGCGTAGTAAACATTATTTAGCGTTACTTCGCATGTCTGGTTCCTGACTCGGGTCTTGAGCACAACTGTTCTTTTCCAGTTATACAGTAGTGGAGGAACCCTCTTCTAATTCTATCTTACTAGGGGGTCTCTCAAAGGTGAAAAAAGCAGACTGTTCGCAGCATATGTGGTCTGATGCTTCTGAATCAATGTACTAGCCTTTATCATTGCAATTAACTGCAGGGCTTGTTTTGACCTTTGATAATGACTGACTTCCCGTAGAACAAGCGGCATTTCGACTTTCACTCGGCACAACTGGTAATTGACCTTTACAAAGTAGGCACCTCTTTTTGAGTCTGGTGCATTCTGTTTACCGCGGCCACGACCTCTAGAGCGGTTGGATCCGCGACCTCGCGTTGATGCATTGCTTCGTACCATACGTGAGCAGGGGCTCACGTATAGGGAACTCCCTTGCAAAATGCACATACTGCTGGCAATTATAACACTGAATGCCAGACTTATCAAAATTGGTTGATCTCTGTCCTTTGTTATCATTTCCACTGGTTGACTGCTGAAATGATTGTTGCTGATTTCATGGTTTACTATATGTGGCAAACACCTCAGTATTTGTTGGCTCAGTTTTTGCAGAATAAGTACAGCGTGTACTTTCTGCAATCAGGGCCACGGACACCTTCTGAAATGTGAAGTCCTGCTTAGACCATTGATAATAGGTCTATCTGATTGAAATGATTTTCAAATTCACTGCCAACTGTATTAATCAACACATATACCATAATCTTTTCTTGTACTGGCATTTGCAGTGCCTTCAATTCATGTGCTGCTATCTGGATGCGAGAAACATAATGATCGACATCCTCATTGACTTTATGGTGAATTTTATAAAAATCAGCAAGCAACTTAGCTTCTCTTGCCACAGAAGTCGGCTCAAAATGGGTTTTGAGATGATCTCAAACACCCTTACATGTAGGTAACTATAGCAATGGTGGCTTGAGCCAGTCCACTACAGCATTACAGACCATAGCTCTGGCCTTTGACTGCCGCTTATTATACTTCAGCTTAAATTCTTCAGACATGGTTGCAGGTGGCTCCTTCTCTGTGCCATCATAAAAACCCCAGAGGTAATTTTCCTCTAATAATAGCTGAATGTTAATCTTCCATGTCTCATAATTAGTTCTATCTAATTTTTCTCTAGAACTAGATGCAGACTTTGCACTGTCTTTGTGCGACATGCTGAAAATAAAAGAGAAAAAGCCCTTTTTGACTATTTATATGTGACTTACAAATTAAATAATCCTCTAAATACCACAAATCACCCTCTCCTATTAGGTGTAACAAAGGGGTGCGCAGTGGAAGTGCTTTTTCTAAGGGCAATTTCCCTATTTGAAATTTTCACACTTAAATAAACTAGGCGCGATTACGTTTTTCGTCCGTAACTTTGCAACCGCTCGTCGGATCGCGATGCGGTAAACGGCGTTCGATTCGTTTCGAAATTCCGCATCTAACGGATATAAATAATCCGTATTCTGTTGGCGAAATCGCTTACGGGAGAGTCCTGATACAATTCACTGGAAATATGCGCTAGTAAGGACAATCCCTACTCTAAAACGCCTCTGAGTTGCTTCTGATGCCTGCTGGTGGGATGGTCCTGCCTCTGACACGTAATTTGACTGCTTTTCTAGATGATTCAGCTTGGCAAATGCTCTCAATACTCTTCTATGATGTCTCCGATGTGAGTTGTCTACATGTATTCTGAGCAGGAAAGTCCCGTTTTGGAAGTGTAAACAGAGTTGACCTTGGACTCTCTCTTCTAAATGTTGCTCTGGAAGTTCTTGCAGCTGGTGTATAGTAGATAATGTCCACTCAATCAATTCAAATAGCAATATGGCTCCTGCTAAGCAGTTATATGGCCAAAACAGCAATAATATAACAAATAACTCACATTTGAATCAATTAGGACAGATCTGCATTCTGCAGTGGCCATTTTTAATCAAGAAGTAAAATACATAGTTGTGATGTCATAATCACTCATACAATGTAAAATCAATGCTAAAAAAGAAATAAGACAGGATGAAAGACTGTCTACAAAATAACACCTCATGCCATTGGCAAGATAGGAAAACAAAATATCATGTCAATTATCCAGATTACTTGCTTTATCTGAAACAAACAAATTAAAGTTCCAATATATTACCTGGACCAATTAAAAGCACCTGAACAATTGTTAATTCCTATTTAACAAAATTTTACAAAATAAATATATATATTTAAGACATTTTTAACGGACTACGTTGGCAAGCTCTGGCTGGCCTCTAATACTTAGAGTGTATTGCCAGAGCAAGTATACTAAACAAAACAAAAAGCAAAGTCCAAAAAACAAAAGCAAAGTCAGAGCAAAAAGCTCTTGTCAAGCCTTATATAATATGGTGTCACATGACTGGATCATGTGACTGACAAGGCAGTAAACAAGCTAAGGCAAGGCAGTAGATGAGACAGTTTACCTTTGTCACTACTGCCATCTCTTGGCAAGAAAAATAACGGACAGTTCGCTATTAGTATTTATGGATAGGCATGACAATGCATGAAATGTGATCTAAACATTATTATAAACACTGCAATTGTTACAATAAACACATCTACACATTTGGGGCTTAAAATAGCTAAAGTTTACACAATTTGTAAACACCTATTCATAACTTAAGAACTAAAGACAGTCAAAGCCACAGAGTGAGAACTTAAACACATAACACATGCTGTGGATCAGACCGCAAATGTTAACTAACATTAAACAAAGAATATAAATAGCGAGTCGTTTACAATACATCAACAGATTTTAGCGAGAAAATTTTCTTGTTTTACTGACATCGTCAGTATAACGTGTAAAAATGATTTGAGGCTGCGTCTCGTACACTTATAATGCCGAAATGTTTGTGAAATTTCATTTGTGACTCCGGAACGTTGGAATCACGCTCGCATCGGATCCTGGACTTAGATTTGTCCAGCATCGAAGGCTGCTAACGTTATTGGGCCGCTTACTTGACCGGGCCCCATTGGTCTACGATGCAATGCACTATAGACGCTACTTATATGCCTTATATGCCTTATATAAGGATTTCTTTTATTTCAATAAATCAGTCTTCTGATCTTAACAATTCATATCGAGTCGATCAGGTCTCACATGGCGCTAGTTGACAATCAAATAGTTCGCGGATTAAAGGGAAAATAGACTTTGAGACGAGTTGATTTGTTGTCATTTGAGAAAATTAGTTTTATAATAAAAAACTAAGCGAAATTCTTTCATTATGGAAATAGATTTGAAAAAGTTGGCAATTGTGTGCAACAATACCACAGAAAACGAGTTAATAAATATGACAAATATTTCAATTTTATGGAGATTTTCGGCGGCCGAACTAAAAGCGGAATGCGACGAACAGAGGATTGATAACAATTACCGGGGCTAACAAAGAATCAATTATCGACATTTTGGCAGCAGATAACGAGCGGCTAATTAACGAAGCAACGGACGTTGTAAATGACGCAGAATTATCATCACTTTTCCAGGATAATTCAACAAATTTGGTCAGCGATTCTAGCAAAAACGACATTTCGCAGATGTTTAAAGTTTTATGGTGCATGCCATGAAAACTCCAGCACCAACAGCAGGTCCAATCATTTCCAAACCCATCGATACAGCTAAAAATTTAAAACGTTTCACAGGAAGGAAAACTGACAACGTTTATAATTTTATTAATTATATTAATAGACGGTTTGCGCTTTCGCGAACGAGATTTAATTATGAGACACGAGATAATTAATAAATATGAAATAAATTAATTTTTATTAATTATTTCGTGTTTCGTAATTATTAAAATTGTTTCAGATTGTGCTTGCACAAACAATCAAACACGAATGAAACAAAATAAACAAATGAACAAAAAACATCGCTTTGCTCAATGTTCCAGTTGAAAATGTGTAAATTATGTGTGTTTAATGACATGTTTGTATAAAAAATAGTTAGTTGCAAACAATTTACTAACCTGGATGACTAAACACCTACCGAAAATACAACAAGCCGATGAAAATCAAGATCGATGCCGCGCTCGCTTCAAATTGCAGAACAATGCGCATGTGCGAAGTTTTGTGCACACTGCACATGTGCAGTGCATTCGTATTAACAATTTATAAAACGAAAGAATTGGAAAATAAATTTTGTACGTTCGTAATACGAATGTTAAATTAAATACAAGATTTATTTTTAAAATCTCGTATTTATCTAACATTCGTAATTAAAAAAATTATGTTTGTGAAAGCGCAAACTGTCAAATAGAGCAGCAATTTTAGGAAAATTTTAAGTTCGAAAAAACGAGATACAATACTGGAAACCAACTTCAAGCTGGTAAGGAAACGACCGAGCAGAGGAGCGGAACCTTGCCCAGGGGACAGAGACAACGTTTTGGAAATATAAAATGTTTTAATTGCCAAAAGATGGGCCACTTCGCGTGTAATTGCCCAAAACCTAACATGCGTAACAAGAGGAAACAGAAAAAAGTTGTATTATGTGTTTTGAAATCTAAGCAAAATAGACAAAAAGCGATTGTGAATTTATATATGGAGGAGGCAGAGCAAGAAATCGAGACATTATTCGACATTGGCGCAGACGTCTCATTAATCGACTCAACTAGTGTTAGCGATAAATCTCAAATGCGTCCTTATGACAAAACTGTATTTTCTTATAGGAGCAAGAGGAGAAAAAATTGAGCCAGAAGGAGCCATGGACTTATCCGTAGCAATTGGGGATTCTTCTTACTTAGTAAAAAATGTAGTGGTAGTCGACAGAACTTTATTTCCTCATGATTTTATTTTAGGGGTTGATTTTTGTGACAGTGAGGATATGGAGGTATTTTGAGGGGTATTTTGACAATTAATAAAGTATTTAAACAGTTTAAATCAACGTTATTTGAGAAGCACGTCAATTATCCCCCACACCAACCGATGAAATCCTACGCGTCACGAAATATAAAAATCTATTCAAACCAAATGACAGCGACGGAAATTTGGGTCTATTTGAAATCGCTACAATTGCTTCTAATAATTTAACGGGAGAAACGGACACAACGTTTTTAAAAGAATTAGATGTTGTAATTAGTCACGTTGCGAAGTCGGTATCTTTTAAGCAAAGACAAAGATTAAGGAAGAAAACTATCAAGCGTTTTCTCACAGTGCACCTATGGGACTGTGCCCAGACGAAAAATGCGACATTCCATTGATTGACGATGAACCAATATACGATAAATCCCATCGATTTAACGAGTTTATTAACAAACAAATTATTAAATGGCAAAAATTGGGAATTTGTAGAAACTCAAACTAAAAATAATTTTCGATTATATGTTGTTAAAAATTTAACCACTCCGAAACGAATAGTACTCGATTTGCGCCCTTTAAACAAGAAATTTTATTTAAAAGTATATTGAATGCTGACGAGTGACGAGACGATCGAGGATATAACCAAAGGAAATCGAACTTGTTCATCACTATCGATGTGGAGCAAGTGTTCTACAATATCAAACGAAAATAGCATTTTGGACTCCACTCGGACAACAGGAACTTTTGCGCATGCCAATGGGTATGGCAAACTCCCCTTTTATAATGTAGGCGATAATGGATAAAATATGCCATGGAATTGAAAACACGAGGACATGTCTCGACGATATCGGCCAGTCTCACAACAACACGAATGTTTTGATTAATAACTTCGAGATTTTGTTGTAAAGATTAATTTCCAAAGGCCTAAAAATCTACCTGCCAATTATTAATTCCTGAAATTACTTTTTTAGGTTACCGTATTAGCGAGTCAGGTAGACAAACTAGCCCAGAACGTTTAAGCGCAATTAATCGCTTTACTAAATTCAATATGTTGAAACAATTACGATCATTTTTAGGATTCGCAAGTTTCTATCGACGATTTATTCCTCAATTTGCGGCCAAAGTACAGAAACTAACGGTGCTAACTCGGAAAAACGTGAAATTCGAATTAAAAGACGAACATTTTGACATCAGAAAAAGGAAAAACGAATTATTGAATTGCATCAAATTAGCACACTATCAAAACAATTGCAAAACTATTGTCAGCTTGGACGCTTCATTCGGTGGATTAGGTGCCTGTTTACAACAGGTACAAGCCGGGGGAACTGTGTCAATTTCTTTTGTGAGCCGTTCAATTCCTGACGCATACAAAACTCCACATTCTAACGAATTAGAATGCCTCGTCGTATATTGGGCAATAACAGAGAAGTTTAGATTTTATCTCCCAGCTCAGCATAATTTCAGCGTCATAACTGACAATTGGGCAGTCAGCCATTTAACATCAAAGAAAGATATTCATCGGAAATACGCTAGGTGGCTTTTAGAATTACAGAAATTTAATTTCATCGTTAAACATAGAAAAGGGACGAAAAAACGTCATTCCGGACGCACTATCGAGAATAGTAAACAACGAGGAACTTAACGAGGTTTTAACAGTTGTAAAATTGAGAGACAGACGGTTAATCGCAGCTCAGAAAATATATGAGTACCGCAGTACGTTCCAAAACAAAATTGGCGAATTCGAGCGTTTTAATGGGCTATGGTGTCATCCAAAAACGGAGAAGCAAAATCGAAGTGGAAAATAATTGTTCCGAGGGAATTAACATCGCAATTAATATTAGCAATCCATACGGAGGGTGCTCACTGTGATACAAAAAAAACTTTCGAAAGCATACGACAGAAACACTGGTGGCCTCGTATGGCCCAGCAAATCGAAGAAATTGTTAAAACTTGCATACAGTGGCAAGAGCACAACAGGTTAACATGTAAATCTTCCGGATCATTATCGCCTTGACCAATTCCATTTCTCCGTTCAGCACTATTGCAATCGATCACGCAGGACCGTACCATCCGTATAAATCATGCAAACACATTTTTGTCATAATCTATTTTGCCACACGTTTTATCATTGCACAACCAGTGAGAAGTTTAAACGCCAAAGTTACGATCGAGACTCTAGAAAAATTTATATTTAAAAGATACGGGCCGCCATTCATAATAATTTCGGATTCATTTAAAATTCGTTTAAATCAAAAGAAATTTTGGAGTACTGCTGTAAAAACAACATTACTCAGAAGCTGAGCGATAGATATAGAAAATCGGATAGCGAATCGCTATTGCTACTCTACTCTAGCGATAGCGATAGCTTAGTGTAAGAAGGAATAGTGGTCTCACTTCATTAAGAGCCGCTAGTATCATTTTCTGCCACGGTGGCGCTGCAAACACTCGACAGACTACTATTGCATTCAATTGCATTGAAAACACATGATGAATTGAGTCAAAAAAATTCATTTTCGACATAATATTCATCTAAAATAAAATTCAATCAACTGCAGCCTTTGTAATTAATTAGCAATAATTATTTTGACTATATTTTGATAGTTATTTTCATTTTTTTACATTTTTTTTAGTTTTTAGATTTTATTTAGTGTTTAAAAAAAATGAATTTAATAATAGTAATATTGCAAATTTATTTTATGGGTAGATAAAGTAAGGTGGGCAGCAGTGACATCAACATGTCACTGCAAGTCAGGTGTGGTCAAGGTTTAAAAATTCCCTCCCTGAAAATTGCTTTTGGCCGCGTTCGATGGCTCGAATGCGGCCAAACCTCTGACTCAATTTTTTAAACATTTTTTTTTAAATTGCGCGTTACATTTCAACAAAAAAACAAAAAAAAATAACATCTGATCGTCGCACACAATTTTCAATCCAAATTTTTTTATTTCATGATTTTTTTTGTTTTTTTGTTTGAAATGTAACGCACAATTTAAAAAAAAAAATATTTAAAAAATTGAGTCAGAGGTTTGGACAGAGCTGCTTTGGCCGCATTCGAGCCATCGAACACGGCCAAAAGCAATTTTCAGAGAGGGAATTTTTAATCCTTGACCCACACATGACTTGCAGTGACATGTTGATGATGTCACTGCTGCCCACCTTACTTTACCTACTCAAAAAATAAATTTGCAATATTACTATTATTAAATTCATTTTTTTAAAATCTGTAAACACTAAATAAAATTTAAATGTTGGTTTTTAGTGTTCTTTTGCTCGCATTTATTCACATGTTGTTATTATGTAATGTGCATTATGATTTTCCTTATATTTATTTTAGTGTATATAAGTTATGAATGTCACTTGTAAGCCTCCGTAGTTCTGGCGGGCTATTTATAGTTTTGAAATAAAAAATATTCCACTTGCATATTTGGATTGAGACAGGATACACGTGTCTCTTATTTTATGAGTTTTTCTGCGTCTACATTTCATCAAAACCAGTCTAGGATAACAAAGTTATGAAAACCCTAATTGAAGAATTTGAAAGTTTGAAATCAAGAGAATTGTTGGGCATTAATCCTAATGGGTATCGATCACTTGTCCGAGTGGTCGATTGTCCGAAAATCAAAAAAATCTGACCGGTACGTTTGTTCGAACGATTTCGGACAAACGTACCGTCGGACAAACGTTTTTCTGACAATCAACCAATCGGACAAACGGAACACGTAAAAACGTTTATTTGTCCGAAAATAAACGTTTTTGTTATATATATATATTGTATATATGTATGTATGTTATATATGTTCATTTATCCTTGACACATACATATCATTTGCATCATGAATATTACCATTGAAAAAACAAACCGTGGAAATCCAAAATTATGTGTCAATGGCTATGCTTACATTACATGCAAAAAAAATGGCAGAAAAAATTTACTGGAAATGTGAAAATTTTCGGCGTCCTTGTAGTGGACGTGTTATGACAAATACAAATGTCATTCAACCTAGCATACTTTTAGCTCCATCTGAGCACAGTCATCCTCCAGATGGTGCACGTATTGGTGTTATCAAAGTTGCAGCAGAACTTAAACGCCGTGCTCTAACAACAATGGAGAATCCTGCACAAGTAATTCAAACAACCTTAGCTTCTCAAAATATGAATATACGTCAGAATCTTCCCACAAACAATGCGTTACGACAGGTTATCAAGCGAGCGCGACATGATCAACTCCCCAAAGAGCCTATCGATTTGGATCATTTATACTTTGATACACCATTCACAGAGACACTCACTGGGGAACAATTTCTAGCTGGAGCCATTGATGTTGATGGCAAAAGTTTGATTTTCACAACAGTGCAAAATCTGCGTCATCTGTGTCATGCATCAAGCATACTTTGTGATGGGACATTCAAAGTAGTGCCGCGACTATTTACTCAACTTTTCACACTTCATGTTGCGATTGGAGGCTCAGATAAAACAAAGAGAATTTTACCTGTTGTATATTGCTTGATGGAGAGAAAAACGAAGGAATCATATATTGCGGTGTTTGCAAGAATTAAATGGTTGACTGAGTTCTATGGCCTCGAATTGGATCCAGATAATATCATTAGTGATTTTGAAATTGGTGCAATTAACGCTGCACAAGAAGTTTTTCCTGAAGCTAATATGCAAGGATGTATGTTTCATTTATCACAAAGCATATACCGACATGTTCAGCAAAAAGGTCTTCAAAATCGATATACGACTGATTTAAATTTTCAGTTTTTAATTAAACAATTATCAGCACTTG
>JH430945.1:2370-19381 GCA_000239455.1 Strigamia maritima | reverse complement strand
ACATGATACATAGGTGCTAAATGCAGAACCTGTATCTACAATATGTATGTATCATGTGCGTTTTATTTTCATTTTTCTAAATTATTATACAGAATAAAACGGCATCAAATGTAGCAAAAATATAGAAAAAGTAGCGAATTTTCGCTACTTTTTCCGCTACTTTTTCCGTTATTTTTAGAAAATTAGTAGCGCTGCTACTGTATCGCTACTTTAAGTTTAAAAGTAGCGAATTTTGTAGCGCCGCTATATAGCGGTAGCGGCGCTACTGGTAGCGCCGCTATTTGTAGCGGTAGCGCGGCCAACACTGGTTATAATGAAGGTGGTCCGTATCTCTAGTTACACCTCTGGGAGTAAGAAATTAGTTTGTAAAATATGTACTTAGTTATCTACCTAATAACAAGTCTAACACTTTTATCCTTTTTTATAAGGTCGCAAATTCCACAAGGTTTGGAGCAACTTTTGGAACGACAATGGGAACAAGGATCACAGTTTCTCATGGATCAAGCTCAGCATTTCGATAGTATGTTTTCAGACTGGGTTCCCACTTGTGTTCACACTAACAGTAAAGCAATAACAAGATGCATTATGAGAAAGAAATAAAGTAAAAGCAGTACTTAAGCAACCTTATGAAAATGGACCTACAGCTTTTTGCAGCATTTGCAGACATTTTACTGCAAACATCTGCATAAAAATAGGTTCTGCAGTTGCAGTAAATTGTTTGCAAATAAATAGTTGCATAGGAAGACTTCAAAATTTGTCTGTCAATATACTTGCTGAAAAATTGCTGCAACATAATCTGTCACTTTTAGTTGGCAGAACCAATTGTTGCAGAAAACTGCACACCATTTCTGTTGCTATTAGAAGAGCACATAACTTGCTATCTCTTGCAGCACTGTATTGCTCCTTACTGTTACTACTAGTGGAAACCTTACTAAATTACTAAATTTTCCATCTGAAATGAAAATTATTATTGTTTCAGTTGGCTCGCTGCTCTCATGCCTTCATCAACTGAGAATGGAAAATCAACGCCTTGAAGAGCGTATGAATAATTTAATAGCACGAAGGGATCATTTGCTAGCTGTAAATGCTCGACTGGCAGTCCCACTGAACAATTCTTCTGCAGCAATTCCGGCTATAGCCAATGATACGGGCCGTGTTCCGCGCATAAACAATTTCATTCCGACTGATAATAGTGCGCAAGATCTGATGTTTCCACATAGAAGTCCAAACCAGGCACCGGTATCTGTTCACGCATCGCTATCACCTGTGAATGCAGCTGGGTTCGTTCCAACCTCGACGTCACTACATACCCAAGGCGTTGTCATACCAACTTTGCATCATCCTGTTAGCAATATGATGCCTAGTATGACAACTAGCTCTAGTCACACATTACCTGGAATGCTGTCATCACCTAATTTAAGGCATAGTCCGGCACAAGTACGAAATATTTTAAAAAATTGTGTTTTTTCGGACAATCGACCATTCAGACAATTGATCGATCCCTGTCAGTCTGACACGCGTATACAAAAGGTTCCTAATTGGATTATTACGGGAAGGCATGGGTAGACAGACATACAGTTAATTTTAGTGGCAACGTGGCGGATAGGTGACTTTCCGGATTTTGAATTTGTATGAAATTAATTGCCATTGAGCAAAAGTCATCTACATCGACAAAAATAATATTATATAAATTCACTACATTGAACATTATAGTTACAAGCTAAAACCTCATAGCTATAGGAAAATTTTTGTAACTCTAATTCTTTCAGGAAGCAATCGGAAGCCTTCCTGATATAACTAGCTCCGCCCACAATTGCAAATTACGACGACAAATTCAAAATTGTCTTACAGACCGATTTTAGCCTAGGATTGAAATCACGATTATACGATGCCATCCACTTCTAACAAAATATACTTCCTACAGATAAAGCAATAAAACCTCTTAAGTTTCTATTTTATTTTGGCCTGTTTGGGATGTTTTGATTAATATTTTGTGTCATTTTTGCATTGGGATTTGGTTTAAGATTTTGTGTATTGGTTGAGATTTGTCCTGATTATAACTATAACTGTAAGTATAACTTTCTTGTTACCGCAAGCACCTTTTTTGTGGTGTTTGCAATGCTTAAAGTTATGAGGTTTTAACTCGTAACTATAACGTTTAATGCTGTGACACAAACTCTCTAATATTTACTAAAATACTTTTTTAAAAGGTTTAGAACATCAAAAATATTATGACTGAATTTTCACCATTCCTTAAAACGGCCTAAATGATTTTTAAAGTTTTTGAAACACTTAAAAAAATTTTGTATCCTAAACAGCTTGCTTAGTAAGGTACATTGTTGGCCGCTGCTGACAGAATGCTACTTCTGACTTCACAGTTAGTATTTCCCATGTTGGAGTGTACGTCATAACTGACAAAAATACCGCACATTTTTGATACGGTCTCGCGTTTATCTTTTACTTTTTTATATTGTCATTTGCTCGTTTTCAAAACTTCTTCATTTAAAACATCTATTTTTAATGCATATCCTAATTAAGATTTTAAAATTTTAGTGTAATGACAATATGGATATACTTCTAGTTTAATCTATCATAGGCCTTTCGACTGTTTACCAGTCTTCTTCAGTGGTTTATGATGATAATTCTACATTTCATCCTTTATATACTCTTCATATTGTTGTGTGAACGTCTCAAAAACGTTCTTCTAAACACAACAATATCAAAAACTTTATTTTATCATTCTAGACAATTCCAATCTGAACCATGCATCTCATATCTTTCCTTCTAGTTGAGATGTGTCCTAAATTTAGTTATCTATTTCTTTTTCTAATAATGTGCTTTTTTTCTCCAATATTATTAGAACTTTCTTCTTCTTTCAAAATTAACTGGTTTTCATCTCTGCCCTATTATTTGCCAGAATTATATGGTGCTTATCTGCTTCATTTTGAATTCTTTGATTTTCTTTGTGACTGGGGCGGTTTGCACAGCCCCTACTTGGGGGAATAAGTGGGCTGCGCTGGACGCCTTCGTCATGTGAATAGCAGAAACGATGCTGTATTTGGGTGTTTGGCCTCCGCTACAGTTGTCTAGGGGTCAGCGTCAGCCTTCACCTGCTATCCATATGCTTGTACCACCGGTATGTGCTAGTCAAATTCGACCCACGGACCATGGCGGTTAAACCAAGGTCCGTGCTGTCGATCTATTCTAACCATGCTGCAATCCAATCTATGGACTTGCAGCCACTGCACTTGCTCATGGAGGCGGGGCCCAGAGAACTGGGAACCCGGACTTCATAGAGAATACCAGGGAGCTGTGAGAGCTCAACCACTGCATGTCTGCACTGGTTGCTGGCTCACTAACAACTAACTGTCCCTGGATTCGTTCTGAATCAACTTGCCTTCCCTCACTTTCGGTTTATGGCCTTAGTCGCCGCTTGCGTCTATAAACTCAATTCTATCTATCTATCTATCACTTTCGGTTTGACCGGAAGTGGTCATGTCAGCCCAGTCCACTAAGGGGACAAGACGCGGGGAGAAAAACTGCAGTTCTTCTTTATCAATTATTATATCTATTTACTATTTTAAATTTTCTTAAGTTGTGTATTTTGTAATAAGATTTTTTTATCCATACAGTCACATATGCATTGTTCGAGTCCTGTGGGACATCCATCTATTATGACAACATCATTGCCTCGTTCCATTTTAACTCCGGAACATTTACGAATGCAGCAGCATCAGCAGCATCCACATCATCAGGAAGCAGCTCTTTCACGTCTCAATTTAGCATCATCCTACCAACAGCCAATATGTTCACCCGCGATTGCTGCCTTACAACCACCGCCACCAAAACCGCGATTTGCTTGCCACAAAATGTCACAGATGCCACAAATGCCAAATGCCAGGCTGGATTGGGTAAAATCCCCAAAAAAATAATTAAAACAATCTATGATTTTAATTGTTTTATATTTTAAAAGATGGGACAGCAGCCTTATCCTGGTTATCCGGTAGTGCAGTCGGCTACTTATGCCAGTACTAGCGCATACAGTGATCCCTTAGTTTCAACGCCTGTGTCCGTAGTTACGAAAAATTCCAGTCCTGGGCCCAAAAGGTGACGCTAAGTCATATTAAAAGACAATTTTTTTTTATCTGGTTGCTATGACAACTTTTTAAAATGTGCTCAAACAAGTTCAAACTCTTGAAATGTACAGAAGCTCATAATTTTTAATTGATCATGACATTTTCTTTTTTTGACTAAATTTTTTAGACATTAGTTTTCATATTGAATTTTTAGAATTGTGTACAAAATGAGAAATTTGTTTCTGAAACAATTGTCATTTGTTCATTAACACAGATGTAAATATGGAAAAAAAGATTTATAATTTGTTATTGGTTAATAAGGAAAAACAAAGCAAAAAAAAAAGCATTAGAAATGGAAATAAAAGGTTTTAATGTTTGTAAATGACAAAGTGCTGTACGATCCATCCATTTGTTATTGAAAAATAAATAAAACCTTTTATTGTACAACTTTTGTTTTGAGAATAATTTACATGTTCTGTTAAGAGGTTCTGGCCATATTAATTGTAATACACCCTAAATTCATTCAACTCTAGATAACTGCTGCACATGTGTTTTTTATATTTAAATACCGTATTTTGTCGAATAAGGGCTGCGGTCTTTACAAATTGCAGCTGAGGGGTGCGGCCGTAATTTGAGGGCGGCGTTTAAATCGTTTGGTCGTAAATTGCGTTTCATGTACGCAACTTTTTAAAGTTAAAAACAACTTAACACCTTGCTTAAATGAAACGAACGTACGTACGTTGCGTTTGGCTATGCAAACGTTTGCATCTACTGTATATATACTCTGTATAGTAGAGAAGAAAACCAATTGTGAAATCACTTTGATAAAAATGGCTTCTTCTCTACTACACAGATTAAATATACAGTACTTGCAAATGTTTTTAATACATTATAAATTTATAATACATTTAAATGTTTAAATGGGGGCGTAGTATTTTCCGCGACAATTTCTTGGGCGACAATTCTTTTTGTGAATTTAAATTTCACGACAAGTGTCTGCTGCAACAAACATTTGTCGCGATTAACGAGTGTCGCGACTAATGTTTGTTGCAGCAGACACTTGTCGTGAAATTTAAATCCACAAAAAGAATTGTTGACATAATCGTTAATCGCGACAATGGGTTAGCACTACACACAAAATTGCGATATTATGTTGGTGTGACATTGCTAATCGCGCCACGAAATAAACTGATTTTTTTAAAAAAAATTATTTTTATTTAATATTTAAAATTTTTGGTTTATTTATTTCATTGGTTTCCGAAAATTTTTATTTGGGAAAATATATTTATTCTTTTTTTTGAAAGTTTTCAAATTGTTTTCATACTCCGTTGCCAAGCAACTGATTGTTGGAGTGAATGTAGGTCAGGAGGGGGCCATCAGGAGTGTCTATGTCCTCCTTCATATTACAATATTCTCTTGGAGATTACGACCCTTTGTTGACATTCCTGGAGTTCATTCATGGAGTTTCAATAATAAAAATAACAATATTCTCTTTTCAAATAAATAAATATGGGTAATATGGGCATTGTGATTTGCTGTTTGCAAAGAACAAAATTATTTTTTTTAAAAAGATTTTTAAATTTTTTTTAAAAGTGTTTTAATAAAGTGAAATAGTGATTTCTGTATCAGTAGTATTGCAATTTGAATTTTGCAAAGTGTAAACTATTTTTTAAAAATAAACTTTGAAAAAAAGGTAAAATAAATTTAAAAAGTAAAAATTTTATTGAAATATAATTAAAGCAAATATCATATCTAACCTATGTAAGCCCAATGTCTAGCTGCAACTCTTCCTCGACATGTTGGACAGTAAAAAGCAGTAAAAAGCTGCTCAGAACATTCCCAACAACACATATGGCCATAGTACAAATAAAGCATTCACTGTATTATTAAGACATACTACACATACAGGTGCTGACGGAGTAGGAGGAGGTGGGGGCGGCAGAAGCGGAGGGGAAGGTGGGGCAACTCTTGGTGGCCGACCGCCACCAAGAGTGATATTGGGCGCATGATTGGACGAGCTCCACCTTGTCTAGACATAGATGTCACATGTGGTTGAACGACCTCCATGTAGTCTCGATTGCAATAGACGTCGACGTCGTTGTGATTGTGGGGTTGGCACAGGAGCTGGGGGTGCTAATGGCTCGACCACAGACATAGCACTAGCAGCAAATAGGATTGAATAGTGAACCAGCCACTGATTGGTTCCTATTTTTGCTAAGGATTGTGGGTACATTCTTCACGGAAAATTTACAGCAAGTGCATTGTAGGCTCAATCTGCACTAGATTTAGTAGAGAGAGAAATTACTCATGTTTATGTTATGTATGACAATCGATATGTAACGTGTCACATAGTCTTTATTTACATTGTACAATTTATCATTATTATGTCACAACATGCTCGCCCATGTCTTTACTAAAAGACATCAATTTCACAAAGTCCAAATTGTGTATCAAGTTGATCATTCTACTTGGTGATAATCCTTTTGTCATGATGTCTGCCAACATCCGGTCAGTAGGACAAAATTCAATATTGTATGTTCCTGCTTTGACATTGTCTGTGATGAACGATAATCGTCTATTAAAATGTTTGGTTCTTGAGTGATATTTGTGATCACTAGTTAAACATATTGCGGCTTGATTGTCACAGTAAATCGTGATTGGAAGCTTTATCATCTCAAAAACATAAAGTTTAGTTAGAAACGTTTTCAACCACTTTGTCTCTTTCGCAACTTCTATCAATGAATTAAACTCTGCTTCAATGCTACCCAATGGACAGTACAAGGTTTACTCGCCCATTGTGATAGAAACGAAACAGGATACGCAATATCTGGACGTGTGGCCTGTGCTAAGTACATTAGGTCACCAATCAGTTCTTTATAAGGTTTATCTTCTGCTGATGGTCCATTCTGATATGCCGGATCTTGTAGTTTCTGTGATATATCCATTGGCGATGTCGCTGGATTAGCATTCTGCATTCCGAATCTCTCCAACAATTCTTTAATGTATTTACTCTGATGTAATACAATTTCACCTTTTGATGGATCTTGCTTGACTTGAATTCCTAATAAATTCTTTGCTTCGCCTAAATCCTTTAAATCCAACTTTGCCATCACTCTACTCATTATCTTCTCTAAGAATTCATCATTTCCTGATATTGTGACTAAATCATCAACATATGCGCCTAACATTATCTCTTGACCATCTTGGCGTACAATGTAAACACATGGCTCTGCGTCCAATTGGGTAAAACCAGCTTCCTTTAATACTGTGTCCAGTGTCTGGTGCCAGGCTCGCCCAGCTTGCGGAAGTCCATATATGGCCTTCCTGAGCAAGCAAGAACGAGACACCGGATCGCCATCTTCAAAACCTGCGGGTTGACTCATCATGACTTTTTCTTTCAATGGTGCGTGCAAATATGCTGCTCGAACGTCATAATGCTTTACTCTATAACGTCTAGTTGCTGCAATAGCCATTAACACTCGAACAGATGCTAACCGGAGAAAAGGAGTCCTGATAATCGATCCCTTTTCAAACATTATAGCCTTGAGCAACGAGTCTTGCTTTAAACGTTGTAATCTGTCCATTTCAGTCTTTCTTTACCGCAAAAACTCACCGGGATCCTACAACCTTATCTGCAGGGCCAATTGGGACTATATCACAAGTGTGTTGTTGTTTATGTGCATCCAGTTCCTTTTGCATTGCTTGTTTCCACTGCTTACAATGCTCAGATTTTTCAACATCTTCCAATGACTGAGGCAACTTAAATCCATCTCCAACAAAAACATCATCATTTGGAAGTCCTTCAACTGCTCTTTCACAACATTTACAGCATCTGGATCTGGAGTTCTCATTCTTCTACTTCTGTGTTGTCTCCAGTATATTGAACAGTACGGTTGTGTTCGATGCCTTGATCTCTGAGGATATCTCCGTACAACCTCTTGTTCATCTTCAACTCTGTTTGTCTGTGTCAGATTTATATTGGTCAGATTTAGTATGTCAGTTTAAGTATGTCAGATTAAAAGACGTGTATGGCCTAAGTCGCCGCTTGCGTCTATAAACTCAATTCTATCTATCTATCATCTTCAACTCGGACTTGGGGTGGGACATCTGTATCCATCTCCATCAGAGACGCAAGCTGATAGTTCTATCAGCTTGCGTCTCTGATGGATATGGTAAATCTGGAATCACAGTGTCCTCCTTGTCCAATCCTTCTCCGCGTAATAATTTACTTCCTAATAGTTTCTCTTGAACCTTGACATCTCTTGCAACAAAATATTTTTGTGTTTCAACGTCATAAAATCTCCATCCTGGGGATTGTACTGGATAACTGACGAAAATGACTTTCTTCACTCTTGGGTCCAACTTGTGACAATGAACCTTCGGAATCCAGGTAAATGCAAAGCATCCAAAAACTCTCATATTATTTATGTTTGGTTTTCGGCCAGTCAACCTCTCGTACGAGGTTTCATCTGGGAAACGCCTCATCGGTGAACGGTTACCAGCATAAGCTGCACAAGCAACAGCATCTGCCCAAAATTCTAATGGCAATTTTGAAGCATGCATAAAGTTCTTGCTTTATCAAGTAGTTTCCTATTGGATCTCTCTGCAACACTATTTTGAGCAGGTGAATATGGTATAGTCTTTTGGTGTTTAATTCCATGTTGGTCGAACAAATTTGTAAACAATTTATTTACAAATTCCGTACCATTATCTGAACGAATAGTTAAAATCCTTGCATCAAATCGTTTAGGAACTGCTAATAAAAATTTTTCAAAAACACTTGTAACTTCATCTTTTGTACGTAGAAACCTCGGAAATATTGTTCGTGTATAATCATCTACGATGGTGAATATATAATAATAACCTTCTTTTGATCGTTTTGGTAATGGTCCGCATAAATCCATATATAGAAATTCCATAGGTGCTTTTGCAACCTCATAGTCTACAGGATAAAATGGTTGACGAACAAATTTGCTGATTATACAGCTATCACACGCCGTCCACTTGCGTCTTGATGGTAAATCCAATCCTACTACCATCGATTTTCGATCCAAATCGGGAGAGAAAACTTCCAAGCCCAGCCTCTTCGTGGCCTCCCCTGAGCACTCCACTGTGGCACTTTGTTTTCCGCTGCAGTGGTGCTAATGGGTCCTTGTTGTTGCCTAGTGAATAAAACTCAAGAATTGGTTTTGGTTTATCACATTGTATTGTTGATGTGTTAAAGTTAGGTACATTGTTATTGTATGTGCTGTGGTTTCTATGGAATAAAAGAGCAGGGCAATACCTTTTAAGTTGCTGCTGAAATAGGGCCTATTTGTAAGTTTTTATTCATGGCTAATCCAGGGAATGTGTGTGTTAACGTGCAGGTGCCAGTCTGCATGTGCTGAGTCCACGGGAAGAATTTGACACGGCAGCGGTACATTGGATTTATAGGCCTAATCCATCCGATCGATCAATAAGCCTGACAAGTGGTGTTCTTGTGCGGGTGCACAGCAACATACGTTAAAATACACGGAGTACATGCAGTTTCATTTGCCCTTGGATTCAAATAGGGCAACACAAGGTAATATTCTAAAATTATAGTTTTCCTTTTGAGTTTTACTGCCTAGAATTTGTTTGCTTAGAGAATGATGTCCAAACGAGGTCTACCAGCGTCTGCAGCGGGTTCGATGGAATTGCTCGACCGTCACAACTTTGAGAATTGGAAAATGAATGTGCAGTTCCTGATGCAAGAGCATAATTTATGGAATTTTCACGGCGGGACTGAGCCAGCGCTTCCAGCCACAGCAACTCCAGACTATATTTTGAAGCACAACAAGCGGACAGCCAAAGCGAGGGCTATTCTGTGCAATGCTGTAGTGGATAGTCTGAAACCCCCGTTGCTGAAGTTGGCGACTTGCAAGGATGTGTGGGATCATCTGGTCAAGTTGTACGAGCCCACATCCATCGCTCGCAAAGCCAGGATACATGAGAATTTCTTTCTCATTCGGAGGATTGAAGGAGAGGATTTGGACACTTTTATTGGCAGAATTCAGAAAGCGGCTGATGATATGACTGAGATTAAGGCAGTGGTTGTTGATTTTGTGAAAGCTTATATGCTCATTAGTAGAGTTGGGCCAGAGTTTGAAAATCAGGTCCAATCGATATACCAGTGGGCATCCGCAGATTTTACATTTGATAAAGTGGCTGAATCACTACAAGCAGAGAATGCTAGACGTCGCTTCGTGGGCGAATCAACTCAGAAATTAAATACTGCTCTTACTGTTTCAGTTGGGGAGAAAACTTCCAAGCCCAGCCTCCTTGTGGCCTCCCCTGGGTACTCCATTGCAGCACTTTGTTTTTCTGCTGCAGTGGTGCTAATGGGTCCTCTGGTTATCTATATCTTCCTTTTTTTTCTCCGCTTTCTCTTCTGTGCCTTTTGTCTCTGTTTTTGACCATTTTTTTGATAATGTAATGCTGCATTCCATTCTGCAATGGGATGTATGAATGTAGTGTTTATCAATGGTCAAATGTGTTTGTTTATGTCAGATTTATATTGGTCAGATTAAAAGACGTGTATGACTTCAGTCGTCGCTTGCGTCTATAAACTCAATTCTATCTATCTATCTATCGAGATTGCACAAATCCACGCGTGAAGCGTGATGAGAAGACACAGTCAACAAGAGGTCGTGGTCGAGGTCGAGGCAGGGCAGTTCGTGGAGCGAAGCCCATAACTGAAGCCCTTTATTCTCGTGTTATTCCTAGTCTTGGGGAGAAAACTTCCAAGCCCAGCCTCCTTGTGGCTTCCCCTGGGCACTCCACTGTTGTTGACCTCTCGGTGGTGGCCAGGACATTTGGACACTCCAATGTCCAGAAATCACAGTGGAAGCGATTTTTCAAGGTTTTCTGCAAAGTTGAATTTTGATGGGAAATCCGAGATCATTCGGCGGGACTCGGTGGCCCGGCTGCGGCCAAAAGTTGCCGCGATTCCCGTACTCCAAAAAGTCGGCTTTAAATAATTGTCACAGCGCTCCGGCGATAGGCTAGTTGAATTCCTCGTACCTTTCTTAGTATCCCACAGTAAATTCAGAATTTTTGCCCAACTGGTTTGCTTTGGGCACACAGTAAACCACATAAGGTACAAACATGAAACTAGTGCCTAAAGGTGCTACACTGCTACTCTGCCTCAGTATGCCTCGCTTCATACATGTATTCCTGCTGCAAAATGACTTGAATTCGCCCTGCATCACACACTCATTGTCCACACTTGTTGCTATTATGGAAACTTGACAGAAACTCACACAAGCATGATAAAATCCAATGGAAAATTTATTCTTAAGAGCCACTCAACTTGGCAGCCATTTGCATAGGTGAATATACAGGAAGAAAGTGTAAGAAAGTATAAAAATTAATCTCAAACCAGAGAACAAATCAATCAGTTGATGTCAGGTATGCCAAAAATAGAACATAAGTGCAGTTATGCCATATTTGTCATCAAAAATGCTTTTCACAAGCGAACAGGCACAATATTCATCCACTTACATCTAGATGGTGTGGATGAATCACCTCATGATAAATAATACATGAATACAATTAAGTCACACACTTAACCTGTCTAATAAAATAAAAATCAGCATTTTGAGGATAAAATAACTTTACCAATCTGTAATATAACAAACAATACAACCAGAGGCTGAAAACAATAAACCAAAAACCTCTGATCTCAGAATGCAATGTTCTAAACAATTAACAAAACTAAATAAATATTTGCACAATGAACTTTATCATGATCCGTGTGGCCAAAAATATATAATTCCAAAATTTAAATTTTCACACCAAGAGGTGTTTTGCATAATCATTCCGGCACTTTCGAGTCATACCTATATGATGAGTAATCACCCCTCCTCCCCCTAGTTATTATTAACTTTTGTGTGGCTTGACCCATTCTGACCACCTGGTGAGAGGTGATTTCTCTGATCAGGCAAGTTTGTTTAGACACTTGAAGTCAGGGCTTGCAACCGAGCTTACCTCAACAAGCTTCTCGTCATTACAACTATAAACCACGAGCGTTCCTAGCTAGAATGCCAACCTTATAGTTGTTCAACCCATCCCATTAGCAGTGAATTCATCAGTCTTAAAGCCACCTTTTTAGGACACGGAGTTGATACTTCTCACCTGCCGGTGATTCATTATTTCTGGACTAAAAACTGTGTGAGTTTACATGATTGAATCGACTACGTGTTCGCGCGACAGAAAACCAAGCAAACCCACCCGCTCGAGCGTTTGCCTCTTCGCGCCTTTAAACCTCCTATTCAAAGTGTTTTTGCAACCTGAGCGTCCTTAGCAACGGCGAGTACCAAACTACAGCCTGCCCGACTCCCATGCACGACGGCAGCATTATCTGGGTTTGGGCCTGCATTAGTCCTAAACTGAATTTTTAGTGTGTCATTTTCCGAATGCTAACAACTTAATTGCACAAAAACCACATTTTCCAGTTTACACACCAACAACTGTGGCATTTTGTTTTTCCGCTGCAGTGGTGCTAATGGGTCCTCTGGTTATCTATCCTCTTGTTTTTTTGCTTCGCTTTCTCTTCTGTGGCTTTTGTCTGTTTTTGACCATTTTTTTGATAATGTAATGCTGCATTCCATTCTGCAATGGAATGTACGAATGTAGTGTTTATCAATGGTCAAATGTGTTTGTTGGTGTCAGATTTATATTGGTCAGATTTAGTAAGTCAGTTTTAGTATGTCAGACTAGAAGGCCCCGTGGAAATTCCACGGTTTAATTAACATTCAGGAAAAGAAATTTTTTCATTCATTATGTATTATTATTATTATGAGTGCAGAAAGTGAAAATTCTAGTTAAATTCTAAAAAGTCTTGTAAAATCTCGTTTAAACATTTAAATTACATCAAATCTCATCCAAAACCATTAATTTTTATTGAAATCACATCAAATCCCATTAAATCTTCTAAAAATTGTTGACAGAAGTTGTAGATTAGTGTTCCCATGCGTTGCTCCGCTGCGCTGCGCAACGCTGCCCTAACCCGGTGAAACAAATCTCATACAAAACCGGGGGAGAAAACTTTTAAGCTCAGTCTCCTCGTGGCCTTTCCTGGGCACTCCACTGTGACACTTTGTTTTTCCACTGGAGTGGTGCTAATGGATCCTCTGATTATCTTGGTTTTCTTTTTCTTCTGTGGCTTTTGTTTTTGTATTTTTGACCAATTCTTTGATAATGTAAGAATTCTGCAATGGAATGTACGAATGTAGTGTTTATCAATGGTCAAATGTGTTTGTTCATGTTAGATTTATTATAGGTCAAGAGACTGCTCTAATCCGGTGAAACAAATCTTATCCAAACCCATTAATTTTTATTAAAATCACATCAAATCCCATAAGAAATCCTAAAAATTGTTCCGACAGAAGTTGTAGGTCAGTGTTTCCATGCTCTAACCCAGTAGAAGACAATCTCATCCAAACTTAAACCTAAACCCTAAATTTAAATTAACATTTCAATTCCATCATCTTGAAATTCAAAACCCGTGGAACATTTGTGCAACATTCCGTGCAACATTCGTTGCTGCGCTGGGCATCGCCGCTCTGACCCGGTGGAACAAATCTCATCTAAACCCATTAATTATTATTTAAATCATATCAAATCCTATTAAATCTCAAAAAAATTATTGACAGATTACAAACAGAAGTGTTTCATGCAGCACAACTTTGCTCTAAACCCGTGGAACATTAAAAGTGTAAAAACCCGTGGTCTTTGTGTTTTTGACCATTTTTTGATAATGTAAGACTGCATTCCATTCTGCAATGGAATGTAAGAATCTAGTATTTATCAATGGTCAAATTATATATTGGTCAGATTTAGTAAACTATTAAATATACTCAAAATCCATGGAACATTGAAATCAAATCAAATCTCATCAAAACCCATGGACCATTAAATATACTCAAAACCCGTGAAACATTGAAATCAAATCTCATCCGAATCTGGTGAAACATTAAAATCACATTAAACAAATACCTAAATCATTGTTTTCTTGTTTAAATCACATAAATCCTACTTCAATTCATCAGATTTTTTATTATAAAAATCACAGAAACTTTTGGATTATTTAAATCATGAATCATTGTTCATGAAATCCCGCCGGAGTCGCCGCTTACGTCTATAAACCTAATTCTCTTTCTCTCTCATGAAATCCCATTTAATTAAGCCTATAGAAATCAACAATTCATGAATTTATTGCTCATGAAATCAGAAATCATGGTTTCATTGAAATCCAATGACAAAATCCTGGGTAGAATGATTTGACATAATATCTAAACATAGGTCCTTTCATAACCTGCTGTCAGTTTAGATGATGAAGCATTATGAAGTTTGAATTTTAAATGTTTTATTGCTGATTTGAAGAAAATTATTTTTTAAAATAGTTTCCTTATTGGTTTTTGAATTAATTGTTACATTTAATTCATTCAAATGCTTCTAAAATAATTTATTAGAAATAAGCATTAGTTTAGAATATATTATTTATTAGTCGCCATCTTGTGGTAAATGGTGGAAAAAATTCCCATGTGCTTGAGATCGAAAAACGTCCAAAACTTATATTTTCCATCAAATTCTGAGAAAACTAAGTGGCGCAAAAGAATCAGTGGAAAATTTCCTTTAAAATGATATAAAATTCATTATTTTTTGGCAATTTTTTAAATTTTAATTTTTTGTGATTTTTTGACCCGACCCCTGGTGGCTTCCGTACGAACCGTTATCGAAACGTTCCGATTCGTTCCCGATCGAAACGGGAAAATGAAAAAAAAACAACTTTTAATAATCCAAATCGAAAACAAAGTAGATAGGAATGTTCAGCATCAAAAGGGCTATCTTTTGATGCCAAGAACATTGCATTTAGCCCAGTATTAGGCCAAAAACGAACTTGGCTACACTTTGAATAGGGAAAATCACAATTCGGGCGCCATTTGCATATGACGTCTTGATCAACAGCCAATCAAAATCCTTTCTATCCGAGTCAGATCGCCTCAGCCAGGGACGGACAGTATTAGTATTTAGTGATTAAAGACGTGTATGGCCTAAATCGCCACTTGCGTCTATAAACTCAATTCTATCTATCTATCTATTCCTAGTCTTAAGTTAATTAGCGCAAATACCAATGTTTGTAAAAGTGCGCCTTGGTTTATCGACTCAGTCTCGTCTGATCACATTTGTGGTGACAGAGGTTTATTTACTAAATATACAGAATTAAGTTCTATGGATGTCGGATTGGGAGAAGGAACATCCAAAATCATTGGAAAAGAGACTGTAGTATTGAATTTACAGGCTGGCGAGTCCATAAGCGAGTTGACACTTAATGAAGTGTATTATGCACCAGGGTTTAAGAGAAATTTGATTTCAATGGGGAAAATTTATCAGCGCAACTATCATTTGCATGTTTATCGAGGTTTGATGATGGTATATAAATACAACTCAGATTGTTGTCTAATACATGCTTCACTCGAAGATGGTAATTTGTACCGAGTGTTAGAGCGAGTTACTACAAAACCGGATTGCATGGCCGATAATGGTTGCGTTGATAGTATAAAAATGACTAACCAAGTACAAAACTATGCAGTTTCTATCGAGTTATGGCATCAGCGTTTCGTGAGAGGTCTTAATCATTTAGTAAAGAATGATAGTGTCAAGGGAATTGACCTAGAGAGGTATGCGAAGGGTCTGACATGTGACAGTTGCAAAATTGCTAAGTTAACGCGAGGAAGCTAAGGTGATGATATTGTACTTGAATGACCGTGTTTAGTAAGCCTAAGATGTACAGAGGCCTGTAGTGCATCCAAATCGCATAAAAATCACTTTTCAGAGTTTTCGAAATTTCGATGGACTTCGCCGGATTCGATGCCGCGTTTGGTCCCTCGCATGCGGCCGGAGTGTTTCGCGATCTCCGGTGACCATAACCGCGTCGCTTACAGGAGAATCCCGTACATGTGATGCCGCAAATGGATGAGCGAATGCGGCCAGACAGACCAGGAACGTCCCGGTATGAAAACTGTCTATAAATCACCAAAAACACTAATGCCCGCACTCCTGTGCTTATATGGCAGTTACCCACTGAATGTAGGATATAATGAACGAACTCACAAGTGGTTTCCAAACAAATAACAGCCATTTATTTCCATTTTGTACAGGAGCTGCTCTCTTGGCATGGGTGCAGCCATCTTGGAGACCAGAGAGGGAGAGAGTGAGTCAGAGAGTCAGCGGAAAAAACCAGGCAGTAGATGAGTCATGTGAACACAGTGGCCAACACCATCTATTGTCTGAACTGACAATCACAAATAACAGATACATCACCACTACATCAAGATAACTGTGGTGATGTACTGTTCAAAACTTAAACAATACAATAATGTTTGATGCGACTTTTGACACATCAAACAGCTACAAAAACAAAAGTTACCGGTCCTTACATTTGGAAAAAATAACAGTCTTATGCCAAATTTTACGCTGATTCTGAAAAAGTGAATATCATTAACGTAAGATGACCGGGTCACGAGTTATTAACTTAAAACCGAATGTATGCAGAAAACTAAAACTGCAAGCATGCAGAAAACTAAAACTGCAAGCATTGCCAAACAACTCGTAGAAACAATACTACACATGTGAGCAATATATATAATGTTTATCACATGCAACAACAATGCCCCCTTTAAACATTACATATTTTCTCACTCTGGAAAAGATTACAAAGTATAAATTACATACACTTACACATGAGTAAGACTACTCATGTCTGATGTGGAAAACAGTTTCACATAATTTCTTTATTCGATCACTGCTGAGCCACTTCGTAAATATATCGCTAATATTGCACTCAGTAGGAATTTTTGACATTGTGAATAAACCCTTCTTAAACCAATCTCGGACAAAACAGTATTTCACTC
>JH430942.1:25042-40815 GCA_000239455.1 Strigamia maritima | reverse complement strand
CTTCGGAAAATCATGGCGACAACCGACTTCGTGCAATTTACTAGCTATGATGGTTCCTGTTGCTGTCGACAGGGGAAACAATTCCACATATTTTGTGCAATTGTCGAGGATGACAAGTAACCATTTGTATTGATTAATACCTGATGGTTTGGGACCCATTAAGTCTACTGCCACAGTTTCCCAAGGTTCAGACATGTTATGCGGAGTATATTCACCCGCAGTAACTTTCTGTTGCCCCGGCTTATACTGTTGGCAATGAGGACCGGATTGGACATAATTCCTTACATCCTTACTCATCCTTTTCCAGTGATAGAGCTGTTTAGCCCTATATTTAGTTTTAGTGATACCACTATGTCCTGACATTGGATGGCCATGGCAGGCAAATAATGTCCTGCGTACTAATGTACGAGGGATGGCTGCTTTAAAGCCATTTCCAGAGTTATCTAACTCTTCGTCATCTAAAGGTGCAAAATAGACAAGCATGTCGCCATCCATGAGATATCCGCGTGATTCGGATTTTATGTCATGGTTGTTTTTATCCTCTTTCGAGAATTTTCTAGTTTGTAGAAATTGTATAATTTTATACAATCGTGAGTCTGCTCGCTGAGCAGCGATAATTTCCTCTCTTGTTGGGGGAACCTCTTGTAGAGCTTCCGTTAATGCGCTGTATAGCGCATGGCTGAATGGGTTTTTTCCATTCAGGCCAATATTGTTTGATTTCTGTGGTCTCACAGTAATCTTCGGATAAGATTTCTTTGCTTGGTGCTCTGCTCAGAGCATCAGCTATTTGATTATATTTTTCTTGGCGGTACTCTATTTTAAAGGGACCGCACTGCAGGCAAATAGCCCATCTGGCAAATCTGCCAGACGGTTCAGGCATAGACATTAGCCACTTTAATGCCTGCGCGTCTGATTCGAGCACGAAAGTCGTATATTCGATAAATGGGCGAAATCGTTCGACTGCCCAAATTACCGCTAAGCACTCCAGTTCTGAAGTGGAGTAACGTTCTTCGGTTCCTCGCAATACTCTACTCGCGTATGCGATTGGCCGAGGAACTATTTTTCCCTTTAATTCGAAATCTTGCATAAGTACTGCACCTAATCCCACATGGGATGCGTCAGTACGTATGACGAAAGGTTTCTTTAAGTCGGGACGTTGTAGTTCAACGTTCTTAGATAATTCAGCTTTTAAATTTACAAATGCTTTTTCAGCCTCATCATTCCACTGAAAATCGGGAAATTTTCCGTCCGTCATTTTGCCCGTACGGGTCAAGAGAGACAGAGGTTGCGTTATTGTTGCATAATTTTGCACGAATCGACGCAGAAATCCCGTAAGTCCAAGAAATCGCTGGACTTCTTTTACGGAGGTGGGTTGTGCGAAACTATCAATTGACTTCAGTTTTACTGGATCGCACTTCCACCCAGTGGTATTGATGTAAAAACCGAGAAATTTAATCTTGGTTCGGCCAAAATTACATTTGTCCATGCTGACCGTAAGGCCAGCTTTTTTAAGCCTTTCTAAAATTATCTTGACGTGTTTGAGGTGATCTTTCCACGTCTTAGAAAAAATAATTACATCATCGAGATAGACATGCGCAAAATTATCCTTGGCATCGCCCAGGATTTTTTCAATCATGTTCTGAAAGGTTGCCGGAGCATTGCAGAGGCCGAATGGCATCCGCACAAATTCGTAAGTTCCTTTTGGAGTGTGGAAAGCTGTGAGTTCAGCTCTCCTTGCTCATTTTGACCTGGTAATATCCTTTTACCAGATCAATCGTCGTAAAGAATTTGGCCGACCCCAAATGATGCAACATCATCTGCAAGTTGGGCATTTCGGTGGTACGGGGTTTTGTAACCGCATTAAGCCACCTGTAATCGATGCAAAGGCGATAGGTGCCGTTCGGCTTCGCCACAATTAGTGGATGACTGGCAAATGACCCAGTTGATCGCTGTATCAAACCCAGTGCTTCTAACTCTTCCACTAATTTTAAAATTATTTGCTTTTTTGCAGGATTGTACATCCGGTAGGGGCTCGTACGAGGCGTCCCTGTGAGTTCAATGACGTGTTCGACCACGTCTGTACAACCTGGCTCATCGGTAAATATTGACTGAAAAAATTCCAATACATCCTTGAGCCTCTGCCGCTGTTCAGCGGTGCAGTTTGACCCTTCTACTAATTTTTCACTCTATGTCAGGGATGCAGCAATCTCCGCCGGAGCCGTGACAAGAGGAGAGATTATCGGGACATCACTTGACGTCTCCTGGTCGTCTGCTAATTGATTGATTGTCTCGGACAGCAATGGTTTGCCGTTTTGAGTTCGTTTCGTCGCTCGACGTCGTCATAGCGTCATGAGATCAGACGTTATATTCTTGGCACAGATGTAAGGAATCACCAGATCTGGCAATCCATCACAACGGCACACCTGTTCAGATGGCTTAAGGTATAATCCTGTTTTGCGCATAAAATTATGCCCAATTACTACATTTGTTACGCCACTTTTCAGCACGATAAAATCGAACCAAGTGACGTGATCGGCCCACTGCACAGCGAGACGAACTTTGCCAATTGGCACGTGTTCAATACCGGCGGCGGCCACATTATAATGATATTTTAATGGTTTAATATCACCATCTTTGATGCCTAATGTCGCCAGCACCTGCTCTCTGATGAAGCAACTGGATGCGCCCGTGTCCATTAAAGCAGTCACAGGCACATTCTCCATTTTAATCTGAATGAGCGCAAAGTCATGTGGTTCCACTGACTTTAAAGTATACAGACGGTGTTTTAAACCGTCGAAATAGTCTGAGAGCACGAATGGGAGCGCTGGGGGTGGGGTGTCCACCTCCATGGCTTCGGGCGAGTCATTTGACTCACTTACATTCGAGTTTTTCTCCAAAGTCATATCGATCAGTTGTTTCAACACTGAGGATTCATCTAGGGGGCGGCCTTGGAGGTCTCCGTCCCCTTCTTGAAGTTTTTTAGTAGAGGACAGTCGTCTGACTCATGTCCTTTCTTCTTGCAAAAGAAGCACAATTCGAGTTTGGCCAGCAGTCGAGTAATTAGGTCATTCGACACTGGTTTCGTTGCCTCGCTCGAGGGGGCGGGTGTTTGTTCTCTTCCCTTGCGAGCGGTAGGACACTTGTTCCTATAATGGCCGCTTTGGCCACAGCTAAAACATTTACCCTTCTCGAATCTTTTCTTAACTTGTTTAAGTTCATTCAGATATTTTTTTGTTCCCCTTTTCTTAGATTCTGACTCGGACGAGTTGGAAGAGCTGGACGAATCAGAGTCGGAACTCGACTCCTCTTGAGTGGTCATTTTCTTGAATGACCTTCGAGGTTTGTGTTTAAACCAAGGTTTAAACGAGCGCTTGCATGAATCTTTTGATTCCTTCGGTTTAACCGGTTAAGGGTTTTCCATTTTCTCTTTTTTCTTTTCCTTTTCTTTCTCTGCTGGCGTTACTTTAGTAACTTCCTCTTTTTTCTCTTTTACAGGTTCAGCTTCGGGTTCTTCCGCCGCCATGAAGTACGTTTTCTGTAAACATACTATTTCATGCACGTCATGGATGTCACGACCGTGACATCGATGTACAATCATCATGTTTCGGACGAATGTGGAGGCGTTTCGGTACAAGTGCCGTGCGGCGACTGCGGGGGTGGAATTACCCTGTCGTTTCCAAAGTGCATAGAAACGATTTATATAGTTAAAAGCGGTTTCGCTCTTCTTAGTTTTGCAGTTTTCCAATTCGTCGGCCAACTGCAAGTCAGCTTTACCGAAGCGAGCACGGAAAGCGTATTCGAAATCTTCCCAGTTTTCGAAGTGTTGTTTGAATCGGTCATCCCATTGTTTGGCCTTGCCCTTCAAGTAGGCGGGGATTCAACGGGACATTGCTCGATCGAGCGAGTCTCCCTTGGCTTCGACAGCGCTTTTTACGGCGTCGAGAAAATTCAACATTTCGTCGTCCGACTCAGTCCCAGCGAACGCCGGAATGTTTATTCCTTTATAAGTCACGTTTTTATTGTCAAAACCAATTCCCTCTTTTCTGGGTGGCGGCGGATTGGTGTCATGACCAATGCCGGCTTGGCGCATCGCTTCGGCAAATACGTACGCCATAACTTCGGGATCGAATGGATTTGGATCGGGCGTCGTTTTCGACGGCCCTGTTTTCGACGGCCCTGAGTTCGCAGGGTCGGGTGACCGTGGTCTTGGTGGGGGCGTAGCAGGTCTAGTCTTTCCCGTGATTCCACCGGGGTTTGGTTTTGCGCCCGGAGAGGAAGAAGTAGACTTAGAAGTTTGGTTTGGCAAGAGATTGCCGGTTGAAATTAATTTGGGATCTGCCGTTAAGTTAGGCGGGTTCTCTAAGGCGTTGGGATTCACATTCTGGGAAGAATGTTGGGAAGGTAAATTGAAGGTACGAGAAGTTTTGGTTCGAGGTCGGGCAGGAGTAGAATTATCGATTGCAGGTAGTGGGGTGATCGGGCGAGTTGGGTCGCCGGGCGGCGGACTAACTGTCGCGGCCGTCCCTTGCTGCACGAGATTGTTTAACCTCGCGTTCTCAGCCGACATGCGGTCTCGCTCTGCCTGCAGTTGGGCTTTCTCCGACGTTATGCGACTGCTCTCTTCGACCATGCGTCGCTGTTCAGCGGCCATATTGTCGGCATGTATCACCCACGCCACATTAATCTGAGTGAACAGTCGTGGCATATCATCGATGAAATCGGGTTCCGCGTCATATTGACGGGGATCTGCGCCCATATCCCGGCACGTCTTGTACCAATCGGGTTCCCGGTCGGGAGTGTCGGGAGACGTGATATCCACAGGTTGGTCATCTCCTGCGGGTGGATCTTGCTGCATAGCTTGATCGCTCTCCTCCCCCTGGGTCTCCTGTGCTCCAAGCTGTTCAGCTTCTTGCAATAAGTTCGAACCTAATGGCTACTGTCCCCATTGGTTCGTAGTTGCCGGAGCCTCTTTCGAAATGGCATTGTTCAATACCCAGGTAAATATAACCAAAATAAACCTAATCTAACCTGAAAACCCTTTTATTAAAATTAAACTTCAACTTTACAGTTGTTAAAATATACAAAACTTAATGCTAAACCTAGCTAACAATATTTTAAATTGTCTTACCATCTATTACGACTTCTATTTCTTTTTCAGGAATCAGAAATGGCGTCACGCACTGCGGATGATGTTTCCTGGCACTGAGGATGGTCTCACGGCGTCAAGAAGGCACTTTCACACACAAGATGTTGCACACACAAGTTCTCCCAAGAAAGTGAAGAGTATCACTTGGCACAATCCAAAATTTGTTGATTTCCTGGATTATAGCTATGTAGCTTATTGGTCCTGATATGATAATCCTTTAGTCACCAGGGATCCACGGCTGTGTCGGCTGTCTGATCCTGATCGGATGTGTTTCTAGTAAAACAATGGCTTTTCCTTTAAGTGGTTTCACTTATTTGGGTCAGCCAGATGTCCATCTGCTGTTATTGTTTGTCCGTAGAAAGGTTGACATGGTCATTAAAATACACATGTTTTATAAAATATTACATTTTTTGTAAAATTTCTTATCTGATCTGGCCAGACTGTTTCTATATTCCTTCTCCTCCTTATTTTAATTACCATGTAATCATTATAGGGTGAGAAAGAATACTTTTATATTTTTGGTTCCAAAAATTTCTTTAGTTATAGTGATAAATTAATTAATTCATCTTTTTATATTTTAATTTATAAATAAATTTAAAGTGATGACACCATCTAACTTCCTCTTTCTTTTTCAGAACACCTGTGACTCCACATGTAGTAGAGGGGTGTTTGGGTTCTCCAGCGTGTCCTTGCCTAAGGCACATTCCAGAGAGGTAGAGTTTGTTTTGGAGTTTTTCAACTTCTTCAACTTAGCCATATGAGTTATTCAACTATCCATATGTCTCTACTTTATTGAAAAATACATTTTTATTAATTTTTCCAGTATTTTATTAAAAACTGGCAGGATGAGTAAATTTAAATAATGTACTCAGATTTTGAAAATAAACATTTATGAATTTTTTCAATTTAATTAACATGTTTTATTTCTTTGTTACACATTGATTTTGCAGATGAGTAGGTTGAATAACCATACTCTCTGATTCTTCTATTTTGACTTGGGCAATTTATTTGTCCAAATAATTGCTTCCAGACATCCTGGTCAGTTGGGTAGGGGAGAGGTTGTTGCCTGTTCAGGCTGCATACCTCCGGGCTAATTAGCACGAGGGGGAAAACTAGTGCACCTGTTCCTATTCTTACGCCTAGTGGGGGTAAGCCAGCTCGCTCTAATCTAAAATTCCTTTCTACTAATCCCAAAAATAATTTGTTAGACCCAAGCAAAAATTAAGGTGAGTCAAGAGAAAAATGATATGTCTTTCTCATATTGTTTATCTCTTGTCAAAAGACAAAGGTGGAAGAGAGAAGGGATCAAGGCCAGTTGATGACACCCATACCTGTCCTTTATAGAAGCCAAGAAAGATGAGCCAATCAAATGTCATTGATATCAGTGATGCTAACATTTGATAAAGATTCAAAGTGGGGTGAGAGACAAAAAGAAGATGAGGCTAACCTGGTCTACTTTTTGTTGAAACAAGAAAGTCAGTCTCCTCAGGGAAATATTTCTACTCCCCTTAGATCAAGGTCAGGGTTCAGCAAAACAACAAGGTGAAAATACACTTTTAACATAAAAATTTCACTTTTTTAGAATTTACACAAATTCTAAAATACAGTCAAAAATAATGTTGCATGAAACAATGCGACTAAATCCTGCCAGGCTCGCCACTTGTGACGGTCTAAAATATGGAACCAACATGGTTGCCATGGTGCCATCTTAAACAAGATGGTGGACAATTCAACTCAAGAGCTAGGGGGCTGCTTAGCCACCCACTGGGCCACTACTTCGTATTCAAGCAACAAATACCTTAAACATGACTGTAACTACAAGTGAAATAAAGGGAACCTTATATTCTCAAAACATAACACAAACTTTAATCATGCGCGATAAAGCGGGAAATACAAATATATAAATAATAAGCGCGCTATAACAATATAAGGGCTGTTCAGCCCTTAAACCTAACAATTATACATGGAACTAATGGCCAGCAAGGCCATGACAGAGGGTGAGTAACTTGTGCCTAAGGCTAAATGATCACTCACAGCAAATAAAGAACATATACTCAAGTTTGCGCGCCTTTCCTAAATGGGGTCCTTGGTTGCACGGGTCCTTTTAAGTGTCGCTACTTAAATTGCCGTCACTAAACTGTAAAGTAATAATGTTAATAAAGAACCATTGCCCCAGGCAATGGGTGAAGAAGGTGGTCCTCTCAGCTCATCGGCAGTAAGGGACCAAGTATGAATAAATAGGAAAAATAGCAGCATAAGACAGAAAAACAGAGTTTGTGCACAGCACTAAACCAAGATAGTTAACATTTGGCCCTAGAGCGTCCAGAAGCTGGAAAGTGAGCTAGGCAGGCACTCATTGGAGGAACCCACCATGGGACACTAGCAGGAAAAATATAATAGAGTCCCCACACGGGACATGGGTGGTGGGAAGTCAGCAAACTTCCGCCCGGCATGGTCTAGCCATGCACAATATTGCCATAAGTACGGATATGGCACTCGGGTGTCAGTCCAAGGGGCTCAAGTCAAGTAAAAACATAGTTCAAATATATCAAATCAAGTCAAGAGCGGTGCTGCAAGGGTTTGCAGCACCTTAAATACCCGTTAAGACAGTACAGTGGTTATTCAACCACTAAGGATGCATCACTTAGTATGCACACCAATCAGGGGCTTTCTTAAAGGTAGGAGGGTCGAATGACCCCCAGGTGGCGGGTGACGCCTTGGGGTCGTCACCTGCGAGTAATTAGAGCAGACGCTCGATTGGATGATCAGCGCCATCTAGTGACAATCTTTGTACTAGATGCAAGTAGTGTAGAAATGGCGCGGTTTTTTAAATTCACGGAAGTTCACGCTTCTTCACGGAAGTGACGCTAACAGGATGTTACATAATACTAGGAAGCGGATACGGAAGTGACATCATACGCGGACACGGAAGTGTGTCAAAATGTAAACAAGGAAGTGATGATGCAACCAGGAAATTATCTAATAGGAAGTTCAAGGATGAGTTTGTTTTTGTTTTTGTTTTTCTCCTTTTTTCCCCAGGAAGTCTCCCCCGGAGAAGTTCAAGGTTATGTTTATTTATTTATGAATGAGACTTTTAGATTATTTCCAAAGGAAGTCTTAAATGTCAAACTTTCAGAAGGATGTAAAATGTTGTTGTTGTTGTTGAACTTGTGTGTCATTTTTCTCTGTTTTAAAAATGATGATGAATGAAATAAAAAAACTATGTACGGCTACTATAAAGACAGATGTAGTTGTTTTTGTTTTTAACTTTTATGATGTCTAGAGAAATAATTTTTCATCTTTTAACCTTTTACTGCAAGTTCAATGACATTTTTCATGTTTATTATGAAAGCGTTTTTTTTTTAAGGAGTGGCAATCGGAAATATCATCGACATAACAATTGACAAATGACCAATACATGCAAACGGTCATCTCTATTAAAGTATCTGCATTGTTTGTTTTGGACTTTCTGATCAAAGTGCACATCACTTCTTCGTCGCTTTTCGTCACGTTTAAAAACATGTCTTGGTCGATCTTGATTTCATATCCGTCCTTTCCGTTGTTCGAGTCTTTCCGTTCTTGAGATGGTAATTCACCATTCCCTCGTGTTGAGCTTTCAAAACCTGACTTGATTGACGAAAAGATAGAGGAATGCAACCGTCTGTGTTTGATGCTTCCATGCAGCTTATGATGTCCGACGCGAGCGAGTCGAACTCTTGAGACTTAATCACTTCCCACTGGGACGCATAGATTAAAATTTCACTCGCAGAATCTTGTCCGTAGCAACAGCAACATTCTCTCGTGTCTTCGAACAGAGTGAGACTCACAAATTTCCTTTCGGCTTTTTCTGCAAACAAAAGACTTAGATCGCCGCGGCTCAAACTTATGCTTGGTCGAGCGCTCATGCTTGTTGTTCTCTCTCGTCCTCCTGCGATCTTCAAATGAACGGTCAAGCAAACGAGTAAAAAAAAAGTAACGTTGTGGGGATGTGACGTTGGTATATAAAAGTTAAATGTCATTGAACTTTGCTTTCCTGTCTGATTGTGTTTTTTTTGTTTTGTTCTTTCTTTCTGTCTGTCTCTTTTTTTAAACTGTATTGTGTAGTCACCGTAGCTTAAGTAAAGCGTTTTTTGGTTTTTTAATCAAATTAAGATGGTGGTTCAAATCCGCCTGGTGTCTAATTTCCTTTTTTTTCTATTAACCACACCTAGTTTTCAAAGACAATTTTTTTTATTCTTAGTGGATTATATAAAAATAAAATACATTTAAATTGATGTGTGCATGCATACAAAAAAATGAGAGTTATAACGGCGATAATAAATATGTTGTTATTTTGGTTTCGTTGTTAGTCAATTGTTTCCAATCGTTGATATCAAGATGTATGCATTTGTAATTGATTGTTTTTTCTTTGCTTTGTTCGTTGATTTCCATTCGTTTGTCTTTGTGTGGATAGTACAACATCACCATGCGTTTCAGTGGGCAAACGGTTATGAATTTTTGGTTGGTCAAATGAAATTCCAACTTCATGAGTTGGTCTTCCTCGTCTAACGATGTTAATCTCAATGCTTGTTCTATGGACGCGGCGTGTTCTCTGATGAGATACCAATCGTGAACGTTTAAGTTGGTTGTGTTTGTGCATTTCCAACCGCTGGGATTGTTGGGATCGAATGCGTAAGATGCTAATGATGCCATTTTGCGATCCGTATAATGTTTGAACCATACGTACAAGCTTCTACCGGTGAGTTGTAACCACGGACAATCATCCCCTTGCTCATCTTCGGCGTTGTCACTTAACATGACGAGCGTTCGTATGGTGGGGTGGGTTGCAAATGTATGAGTTGTCGCTGCCGCTGTCGATTGTGTCGATGTTGAATGCCGACATCTTTCAGAGATGTGCGCTTTCTGTGACAGCGTTCGGTGTCAGCGGTTGGAATATGTGCTTGATGTATTTGCAGTCGGGCTTGTAGAGCTTGTGCACTAACAGAGCGTCATCGTTGCTTTCCCAATTCTGAATGATGCTATGACAATACACGCACTTGACTGTATCGTGTCCTCTGTCCATTTGAGCGAATCCGCTTCGTGCCATGTCCAGAGGAGTGGGAGTGACATGTGGCCATTCGACGAAAGTTTTCAACCTGTCCGCTATTGGATTCTGCTCGCCTCGTTCATATGAACGTTTTTTGATCAATTTTGCCGTTTCCTCCCTCGGCCGTTTGGTTTTTTTGCTCTTTTTCCTCCTCCATAAATCGAAGCAACCCATCTTGGTAGGCGATGGAAAATGAATGAAATTGTGTGCGTGTTGGGTTGTGTTTTTATATGTGCATGTGTGTGGGTGTGTTTTGTTTGTTATTGAATTGATATTTTGATAACGGTTTGTAACGTTTTTTCTATTTTAACCTTTGACAAGTGAAAAAAAAGTTTTACATACAAATTAATCAATCTACTTGTTATTCAGAATAAATTTAACAAAGTAAACACATTCCAATCGTGGACAATGCGCCAGTTTGTTTGCTTTTATCAAGTCGTGGTGTGGACAAGCAGGTTGTAGTCCATAGTGGATATGCAACTGCTCACGATCGTGTACGGATACACGTTCGTACAGCGTCTCGAACTTTTCGCATCCATATTCCTCCAGATTTACGCATTCGTGTATGCCCACTCGTCTGAGCAAATCACTCTCCAAGTGGGAGCCTTTATATGCAATAATGCGTTTTCCCGATTCACGAATGCAGGCCATGTGCAGATGATGCAAAATGATCAATGCATCGTTTTGTTCCCATTCATTCGATTTGCTGTCGAAACGCATGCCGTTAACGAATCTCTGCACCCACTTCACTTGTCCCCTTTGGCTGGCGGTGAGATCACGAAAGTTGCCCACTTTGAAAAAGAATGAGTAAGCTATTGGCTTGTGGGTGAAACAAACTCCAAGTTCTTTGATGCGAAATGTATTGAAATGTATTCCGATATGGTTCAAGATTTCCTTGCCTGCGATCTTTGTGTCATAGTGGGGTGTGCTATAGATTGTCGCCATTGCTGCCATCTGCTGCTGCTGCTGCTGCTGCTATGTCACAGTGGCCGTAGGGTAGTGTGTTTATTTGGTCGAGCAAGTATGCTTTATCATCAAAATTCGTCAGCGCCAACTTCCTGATCTTTCGTGTGTGCAAAACATGTTTGTGCGATTCGATGTTGTGATAATTGGCAAAGACCACGCCCCCTTCCTGGAGACACTTGCTCATCGATTTGTGATTGACCACACTGTTTTTTTTTATTCCTTTAGCTGCCGATTTGGTTGATCTGCCTACTATTTCCATACTATACAGTTTAGCTTTCAAGCCTGAGAAATGAAAAATAAATTTAAATGAGTTTTTTTTCCCCCCCTTCCTTTGTTCTTTTGTCCTTGTCTTACCACAAAACGATTTGATCAATTTGCCGTTTGTGTCATCTTTGAAACGTCCCGGCTCTTTGTGTCCTATGGGTGAATATAAGAAATGGTTTCTATCGTAATCGCTGGTGTCGTATCTGAAATTTAATGAGTTTAATTACAATTTTATTTTCTCATTATTTTTTTTTTTTTTACTTTTCTGTATGTTCCAACATGTCTTTGTAAAGGTTGTCGGTTGTTATTTTCTAGAAAAAGCTGTCTGTGTCCGAACTCAACAGCGTAAGACGATCAACTCCATATAGATGTAATAAAAACCGGTGAAAACGGAACATTGTTAGTTTTGATGTATCTAGCACGCTGACGCCCAGAAAAATTGGTTTGTCCAGTTTCAGGACGGAATGGCGTTTTGATATGATGGCAAGGGACTCGTTGATGATTGAAAAACTTTTAGTTTTAGGATCGGCGATGTCACGCACGGCTTTGCACTGAGTTGCCGCCAGCACAATGCTGGAACGCTTTCGCACGTTCTCGTTGGATTTTCCTTTGAAATGAAAAAAAAAATTACAAATTTTTTTGTTTTCTCTTCTCAAATAAACCACATACCAAACACGGCGTTGCACATTAGTTTGTGCAGTCTTCGCCGCACTTCCGTTGTTGCCTCTGCTCGTTTTTGCATGTTGAAATCGATGAATGATTTTAGAAATGGCTTTTGATCGAATTCGATGGCTCTGTGTATCGTTTACAATTCCAACCCCTGCGACAAATAGTATTGCAGATTTGCGAAATGCAAAACGTAATTCTTCTAGTCGTTTAGGGTTGACATGAGCTTTTTGCATTTCGTGTAACGCAACTCGGCGGCTTTGGCGAGCTTTTTGGCGTGCGGTGAAAGCATTTCCCACGTTATGATCATATGTTCGGATGCGAGGGGCAATGAGGCGTGAGTTGCGTGCAGTCGGTGCGGATAACGCAAGTCGAGATCGAGGAGCAAGCCTTTGGGGCTGTCGACGGCGTACGAATTCAAGTCCAGACGTTGCAATTCGTCGGACATCAACCATCGAAAGTTGCCGGTTGGCAAAGGGTTGGAGAGGGCTTGGCTGTAAAGTGCGTTCGCATCCAGCGATATGATGTACGAATGCGGCAGATGCGGTTGGTAGGTGTCGGGAATGTAGGGGTTGTTGGCAACGCCTGTCTGTGCGTGATGAACGCCAATCCTCCGCGAATGCCTCGTTCCCACATCATGTACTGGTCGTAGTCGGTTATTAAATCCAATTCAATGTCGGTCATTTTCAACGCTGCATCCAACGCGAGTCCCGGCAGACTCATGTAGTGAGTTGGATCCAGCTCGAAGCAGTCGAGATTGTCATCTCTGAACCGTTCAAAAACGTCGACCAACAGACAGACGTCGGTTTTCAAATACAGGTCAGAATATTCGTCCAAATTTTGACATCTTGCCGCCTGCCAAACGCAAACGGCGTGTGAATAATCATGATTGGAGATCGGACCGCTGAGAGAGGAGATGAAAGCATCTTTGCTCGGTAGTTGTGTTTCTTAGAGTTTGTCTCGACCGGTCACATATTCGTATGGGAAGCAACCTTTCTGTTTCAGCAGAGACTTCAGTTCGGTCGGTGAGTCTGCGGTTCGTCACTCTGTAGTCGTTTGCTTCCAGTTCGACTGCTAGTGTGGAAAGCGAGGAACTTAGAAAGTTAAGCGTGTCTATAAATTTCAATTTTCCTATTTGCAGATAAATGTATTTTTCCTTGCTTTTGCCTATCACGTTGATACCAGTGACTTTGCCGGGAAATTGGTTCAGGTGGCTGCAAATAAAATGCAAGTCGTAACCTGTTGCATTGTGTGCCAGGAGCAATTCGTCGTTCAATGTGTAATTCAAATTGCAGCTTTGATGAGCCAGTGAGCGATAAACTCCTGAAATAAAGAAAAAAAAATAAGATGAGAATGTTAGCAAATTATTTTTTTTTTTTTTTTTAAATTTTAATTAGGTTACCGGTTATGTCATCATGATCGAAAACGCGCATATTATTATCTTCGAACGGGCGTCGACAAATGTGACAATGCGTTCTGGTTTGCAATTCGTGTATGCGTTCGCGAGGGGTCAGTGGTATCATTCTCTGATATGATGTTTTTACGTAATCTTTTATTTTCTCTTGTTCTCGTTTGATGTCGCAAAAGAAATGTTGAACGACATTCTCGCCTCTGTGCAGACCGTGCGAGAACACATTGCCCAGATGGTCTACGATAACGTAGCAGTAACTGAACAGTTCGTGGAAGTGCACGGGTGTGTTTTCGCTGCGGTTGGCTTCCCTGTCGCAGCCAGATATTGGTCTCAGAAGCGCTTCGAAGTCGTAATAGCAGGTGTATAACCTCTTGAGCAAATTTTTGTGATTTTTAAATTTTAGTTTGCTGTCTTTCTCTACTTCGAGTGGCATTTGGATCGTTTGAAATGGAAATCCATCGCATTGTGTGTGGTGTTCTTCCAGTTTCGCCTCCACGCGATAACCCTGTAAGCAGCTGCGACAGTAATATTTCAAATGACGATTTGGATTGAACGAACGAATCAATCTGTTGAGATCCTTTATTGCCACGTAATGTCGAGTTGGTAACACCGTCGGTTGCTGCGTTTCGCCGTCGTCATTGTCTTGTTGGTTGACCAGCAGTAACAAATCCACGACGGTCGCATCGTTCAAATTATCGTTTTGCGTGCGATAGAGCAAGTACAAGTCATCGTTATCAAATCCAAAAACATTAATTTGCAAGTTGTTGGCACGTTTGAATTTGGGAATTTGTTGCAACGATGTTGTTTCGTTCAAAAACTCGTTCGCCGATCCGTCCATATTCAAAGTGTCCAAATGCATTGCGTAAGACTTTGGATCGCTTTCGTCGACGTCCGCTCGAACGGGGTGAAGGATGGCCAGGACCGAGTAAATAAAACACCAATCGTCGTCCATGTTTCGCACGTTGATCAAGAATCGTTTCCTTCTTTTTAAGCCATTTGGGAATGGAAGAAAACTTCTACCCCTGAATGGACGGTAAAGAGCCACGTGCAGTTCTATGAAACCATTGTTTTTGAAAATCCACCCGGACTGTTCGGTGGTATAGTTTGCATACGAGGAAAGAACAGAATCAAACAGCGTGTCCAAAACCCCCTGGTCTTGCACGAAAGTGAGATGCGAACAGAAATAGCCGGTGGAGTTTTGCAAGACCGTCTCGTCTTGTTCCTCTTCGCGCGCCAATGGACGTTCGAATTCCACGCTCAAACACAATTCGACTTTGATGCTTTTCAGCAGCTGTTTGCAACTTGCAATCAAAGCCCAAATTCGATCTTTCATCTCTTCGTGCAACAATGCATTTGGTTCTGTCGTATATTCTTCCTGTTGCGGTGCGAATTGCATTTTATAGCTCATCAAATGGTTTCTGAATGCCGTGGCTCGCAATGTAAACCCATGTACATTTATTTCCATCGACTTGTATCTCAATTCGATCTTTTTGATTTTCCATTTTTCTTTCAAAGTGCGCATGGCGGCAATTAAATTTCTTTTTGCTTGCTCTTTGTCCTTAACGATTAAAGTAAAAGGATCAGAACAAAATAGCAAAACATTTAATTTGACAACACCGTAGGCGCATACTTGATAAACGCCCGGTGTTGTGTTATGTTCTATCTGCGTCCATATGTTTTCGACAAAGTCCTGTGCATTCCATTTTTTGGTTCCGTAAGCATAATTAAATGGTAAAATGCAATTAAATGCATTATCATCACTCACGTTTGATACGTCGGGTTGGTTCGATGCGTCGAGTTGGTTTGAAGTGTCGGGTTGATTCGATGCGCCGAGTTGATTCGACATGCTAGGTTGGATTGTTGTTGTTGTTGTTTTTGACGAAGTGGATGCATTGTTTGAAGCGCTCATTTTCATTAATTCTATTTTTTCATGTGTGTTTAAATTCTTAGCATCGGTGAAATTTTTACCGCATGTTTTACACTTGTAAATGCATCTGTTATCGGTCTGCTGCTGCTGCTGTTGTCGTTGAATTTCCCTTCTTCTTTCTATCTGTCTGTGGTGTTTTAGTCCACTTGGAGATTTGAAGTTTTTGCCACATATTTTACATGTTAATTTTTTGGTGTTGTCAACATCCATTTGTCCGTTCGTTCTCGCTCACCACCTTTCGATCTGTTTTTCTTCATTTGTTGCTCATTTTATACATTTTTCAATGAAAAAAAAAAAGACAAAAAAA
>JH430941.1:1257-13446 GCA_000239455.1 Strigamia maritima | reverse complement strand
CGTCGCCACGTGCAGCGGGCGAGTTAGCCGACCTACTGGGTGACAGGACCTACTCTCCCGCAGCAACTAGGAAACTCGAGGACGCGACACAGGACCGGGACCGACAATAGGTGAGCAATTTATGTCTGTGTATTTTTCTCCCTCTCATGGCCACGGGCCCCCAATTTGACATAACGCGTTGAGTGACACGCGGAACTTGGCTTCCATGCCAATTAGGTCGCCATGTGACTAATGGCTGACCATTCACTCCCTCTTTTTCTTCCACTTGCATTTAATGTGCAAGTAATTTGAACTTCAACTATATTCGAAATATAGAGGAAGTCAAATGTCATGTTTTACCTGTTGGTTTGTGACGGAATGAATATATAAGTCAGCACTCTACGGATTGTCTGAAATTCATCCAGAATTGCCACCATGCACGATGGAACAATTGAAATAGATAATAATGTATCATAATCCAAGATGGTACATTTTATCCTGTGTTTTGATCAGGTTTGAGAAAGATAATATTTTATAGAAGTTTAAGTCCATTTGCACGTTTTATCCGGTATTTTATTGATAAGATGGTTTGATATCGTGTTAAAGTGTGTAGGAATTGACCGCCATATTTACAGATAGCGAGTGCAATTCCGACCCCGTCACAATGTATTTTCAATAAAGAACTCGGTCACCATTATCAAAGCTTGTCTTACATCTTTAACTTCACATTCATCTCTCCTCTTTCCCTTCTGTGGCTTTTGTCTTTGTGTTTTTGACCAATTTTCTGATAATGTAAGACTACATTCCATTCTGCAATGGAATGTATGAATGTAGTGTTTATTAATGGTCAAATGTGTTTGTCTGTGTCAGATTTATATTGGTCAGATTTAGTATGTCAGTTCAGTATGTCAGATTAAAAGACGTGTATGGCCTAAGTCACTGCTTGCGTCTATAAACTCAATTCTATCTATCACATTCATCTTGATACTCGAACATATCAACGAGAACTTTTTTTGACCATACATAAGTGTACAAAAGAAAATTTTATTAGTAACAATTATTTCTTCTAAAAAAGCATAATTCTTCTGCATAAATAGAAGATAGCAAACTTTTTAGTCAGTTATCAGTAAGCTGGTTTTGATGTACATATGATCATCACAAATAGCAATTTTTTACTGCAGTTTCCATACAACTTTTTACACAATTTATATATAATAGACCGTACACAAAGATATTACCTAAACCTAGGTATTTTTTGTTACTGCTTGTACTTTTAAATTAAATTTACTAAAATAAATGAGCATAAAAAAATAATAAAAAAATCAGTTTTGATTTTTTTTTCATAAAGACTTAAATTGGGTTTTCAGTGCAAGAGTAAATTTGAAATGATTTTCCTCACATTTTTTAATAATAAATACAATAAAAATCAAAGTTTATAAAAATAATCCTTTGATAATGCTAATCTCCAGTATAAAATGTAAAATTTGAAATTAATTTGAATTTAAGTGAAAAATAAGTACAAAAAAAACAACTTTCCAAAATAGAATTTGACATTTTCATTTGGCATTCCAAAATGTAGTAGCCTTTTTTTATTCTTTAAAAAAAATGATGGAATGTGTCTCACTTATAAGGTCTCATTTATTGACAATGTAGTTTCCCTTTTACTGTTTTCAGATTGGATATCAATGGCTTTTAATGTTCTCATCACTTCCGTACTTGGTGAAAAACAAACAGCCCAGACTCTACCGGAGCCCGGGCCGGGACTTTAAACCCAGAGCCCCCAATTGCCAAATCCCGGCCCGGGCTCCGGCAGAGATTTTTCACAAAAATCATTGATTTCCAATCTAATTTCAATGTGTTCTCGTGTTAATTTATTTTTTTACTGTTTTAAATACTAGTTATATAGATATTGAATACAATAAAAAAATCTCTGGTTATTATTATTATTAATAATTATTATTAGATAAATTAAATAACCCATCTCTTAGTTCATGATCAAAGTGCATTAATATTTAGTACACATGAATATACAGTAAATCACACAGTTAAGCCTTCTAAAATATTATAAATATTAGCTATTAAAGATTTTCAAAACAGTTTGGCAACAAGATCAAACATTCACTATGCCCTGGTTACGTTTACTGCATGAAAATATTGTATTTCAGTTTAATTATTTGGTAAAAGATGAAAGATTTCTGTTTTGAGCAATTATTGGAAAGCTATTTGTAACTTTTATTGATACAAAACTACTATAAGCTCATATCTGTCCAAAAAAAAAATAAAATAATAATAACTGAAAAAAATTAACCAATTAGTTGTACATTGCCAGAAAATATTTGGCAGATCACAATAAATCTCTTAGAGATCAAACTGCAGCAGCAAAACTTCTTCCTCTGAACCCTGACCATGAGAGTTATTATTATCTAAAATAATTAATGTTTTTTGGTATTTGAATATTTAAAATGCCTAAACTCTATGAATCAGTGGTCAAAGGAATGAAAAAAATTCGAAACTGAACCTAAGTATAGAAAGGAAGATCTATTTACAATGTTTGTATAAGTTATTTTTATAAGATCAAAAAAGTGTCTTTAAAAATTAAATTCAAAAGATATTGTGGGAAAGAAAAATTGTTAACAGAAATCTTTACATGATTTCCCCTAACCAAGATATGTCAGTGTCACTACCAAAAATGTAGATAATTCACATCAATTCAAACATTTTTTTTGTTTTCTTAAAGCTAAAATGATATTCTATTTTCAATTACAATACTCAACATATTTTTTATACAAACTCTACTTAAAACCTTAAAATTAGCAAAAAAAACAAGAAAATTTGCGAAGCACTTCGAATTGGATTGAACCATTAACCTAACTAAGCTAGATTAATGTCATTTTTACAAGAAAAAAAATTATTTTTATACATGTGGTATAACATGAGAAAATTGGCCTGGGAAACTCTTCACCACTTGTGAATTGGTAAAAGAATGTTCTGCATTCTTGATATTGCAATTAAGAAAAAAAAGTCAGAATATTTACAACCAATATTTAAATTATCACAACTATAAAAATATAACAAAAAAAAATTAATTATATTTTTTGAAACATCTGAAATAAATTTGCATTGAGATCATTTATGCTTGCAAGACTCATATTAGAAAAACAAAAAAAACCCTCACCATAAAGATTTTAGAAAACCAATTATTAATTCCAATAATATTTTTATAAATTTAATTAATTTTTCTACATTTCTTTAACTAATTTATTTAAAGAAGAAGAAAAAATGAAGGAAATAATGCTATAACAAAACAATCGCAATCAGTCAATAAATACTGAAAATATTAGCTTAAATTTATCCTGGTCATCTCATGTCCACAATTTCTAATACAAATATTGGTAAATTCTTATTAAAAATCGCAAAAACTACTTCAAGTCACATATCTTGATCATTTATTTTTGGATGTGATGGATAATACAAGGTGATAGAAGCCAGATGATTATTAGGCATTACCTAAAAATAAGAAAAAAGTAATAAATGTTAAAAAATAAAAAATAAAAGATTGAATAAATCTGATTAAAATCACTTCAAAAATCATATCCTGGTATCCGTAACAGAAAGTTGAACCGAACGGATTTGTGGTGTTTAGCGACGATGCCCTATTGAGGACGACCGGTCGTTCTGTTGGTTTGACTAATGATTCTTGGATACTGTCCCACTACAATCGGATAATAAAAAAATAATTCTGAGCTTTATGCTTAGTTCCCACTTGGCAGAAACTCCAGCAGAAAATTTTGAGTGTAGAACGCAGCAGTGTTTATAAATTGCCTTCCTTAGCTGGCATCCATTTTTAAATTCTACTTTTCTGCATTTTTTTGCCCACTTTTCAGTCCACATACTTTTCTGTACTCAAAATTTTCTGCCGGAATTTCTGCCGGAATTTCTGCCAAGTGGGAACTAAGCATAAGGGTGTTTTTTTTTGTACGTTTGCATACTTTTGTATATGCGGTAATAACACGCGCATCCTGATCGCTGGTTTCAATTAGCGCAGCTTCTGTGGAATGCTTGTGCTTATCGGTGTTCAGGACAATTTTGAAGTCACATCTGTAGTACCTAAACAGTAATAAACATTACTATTAAGTATTATTAATTATCTATAGGAATTAACTATGCTCTATTTATTATTTCGTGCGCAAAACTCCCATTGGTTAATGACCTATATTGTACTGAAAGTATATATTGTGGCATCTTATTTTAATCCTCTAGTCGATCGGAGTCAAAAAAATCATTGTTTCATAGCCAAAAAATGTGCGCAACAATAGAAAAACCTAAATGTAAAGAATTTTTTAAAAATATTTTACGAGCATTTTCATTCGTTAACAATGGCACGCACATTTTTGGACTACAAAACAATAGGTGCGTTCAATTTTATTTAGATGAATTAACTTAGTTGACTTAACTGCTAAGTTGACTTAAACTCATTACAAGTGACGTTTTTCACGTCATAGTTAAGGCAAATGACTCGCTTAAGGTAATTAATCTCACTTAAATTGTGTTCAATATTGCCTGAATAAAATTCTTAAGTGTGTAGTTGACTTAAAGTGACAGGATATGATGTATTTGACGTCATATTCATCTAAAACCTCCTACTTTAGACATCTTAACTTAAGGTCCCCAATTCGTATCTTAAGTTAAGATGTCTAAAGTAGGAGGTTTTAGATGAATAAGAATTTTATTCAGGCAATATTGAATGCAATTTAAGTGAGATTAATTACCTTAAGCGAGTCATTTGCCTTAACTATGACGTCAAAAACGTCACTTGTAATGAGTTTAAGTCAACTTAGCAGTTAAGTCAACTAAGTTAATTTATCTAAATCAAATTGAACGCACCTAATGATTTTTCGCCTCAGCTCAACTAGAGGATTAAAATAAGATGCCACAATATATACTTTCGATACAATATAGGTTATTAACCAATGGGAGTTTCGCGCACGAAATGATAAATAGAGTATAGGAAAGAGTTATATATAATATATACAGGGTTGGATTAACACTTTTGAGTTTATATGGTAAAATTACATCTTAACTGGTAAATTTCCTCCCTCGGCAGGAAAAATGCGATTTCGCTGCAGTTTTTTGAAGTTGCATAACGTGAAATTTGTTTTTTTTAAAAAAATCGCATTGCAATTTCGCTCAAGGAATGTCATTGGCTAAGAGCTGCTTTGCATCTTTTTCCTTTTGTCAACCGAGTCTAAAATCGTTGTTTCGTAGCCCGAAAATGTGCACAATCTATAATAAAAACGCAAATGAAAATTATTTTCGTTTGTTAACAATGACATTTTTGGGCTATGAAACAACAAATTTTCGACTCAGTTCAACGAGAAGATCAAAATGAGGTACCATAATTTCAATACACTTTCGATACAATGCACTTCTCAGCCAATGATATTTTACTCCAATTTTTGGTTGAAAAGAGTATATTTCAATGATATCAAAAATTTTTAAATTCTGTAGTTTCCATAAAAAAATTACACGATAGATGGATTTCTTACAAATTCATGTCAGCAGTTTTGGGATTCACTAAATACTGTACTATTAAATTATGTTGAAATTAATAAAAAAAATTATCACATTTTATTGAAATTCATTTTTTTAAATCAAATTTTCCTACAGCTAATCAAAATTCAAAACATCTGTATCAATGCCCATAGTTAGATTTAAATTTGTGTATAATGATAACTTTTGGATACGCATTGTTAAACTCCATAATTTATAAATTATGGAATTTAACAAACCGCTATCCCAAAATTTTCATCATACACCAACTTAAAAAAAACAACATAATTAATCAAAGCTAATCAAAACATTAAAATTTACTTAATTCAAAGCAGGGCTCAATTGTTTCAACCGCCAAAAATAAAATTTATATTCTAAACTCAAAAGTCGATATTTCAGTTTTAAATTACTGGAGAAACATTTACAACATGATAAGCAAAGACTGTGAAAAGAGGACATACTATAAAATTATAAATTTTAACCACCAGGATAATTTCTGATGCATTGTGATTACTTTTGCATACAGGTCCTCGTTTTGAACCTCGCACAATGACACAAAGTTTTCCCGTCGGCCGCCGCTCTTATTTCAATTTCTTGCCAACAAAAATGAATTTTCCCACATCTGCCATTCACACTACGAGCTACGACTGAAAATGACTCAAACTGAAAACTGAAATATTTACCACTATGCTGAAAATTATATTTTTTATATTTTCCACCACAGAAAAGATCATTTTGGGCATCTCAAAACAGCTGAACAAGAAATAAACTTTTAAGATGAGCAGTTATTGCTGCTACCGTATTCCCTCGGAAAGAACGGAAAGAATGGCATGACAGAAAAACCGAGTTTGACCAGATTTTGAAAATCAGACATCTGGTCATTTTTACGGCATGCCTTAAAAATCGAATCGGTGCTGTAAAACGTAATACTCACTTTATCCGGCATGCCAGAAAATTCGAATTTTCCGACACCCTGGTCAGATTTACTATTATCCGGCATGCCGTTCTTTCTAAGGAAATACGGTAACAAATATCAGTTGGAGTCGTATTTTTCAGTCGGGCATTTTCTCATTTCTGCTAGTCAATACTTACATATTAAAGTTATAATGGCCAGGATAATTTGTATGAAGAATGAATTTTTTAATTAAATGCGTTTTAGCATCGAATAAAATATCCTAAAAATAAGAAAAATATAGTTATCAATTGATCTCTTAACTCTAGCTAGCATAAAAATCTTACCAGTCCTAATGTAAAGTAATTAAAAAAGCAATCCGACGACTGTGATGTAACCAACTTGTGTGCATTTGGCGAATGGATTTTCATTTTATCTTCGGCTTTATAAAATACTTTACTCGGAGCACCTAAAGTTCCCGTCACATCTTCACAAGAATCACCAAACCGTATTGTGCGAGTTATCGTTTGCCTTTTAAGTTCCAATAATTTACTGGGCACATAAACTTCCGTGATAATATGCAATTGTAATCCTTTTGTGCGATTATTTTCCCGTAAAATGTCAATGTGATCTAGATACGTGTGGTTATAAAAACAGCTCATCGGTAGAGGCGGTGCTCTAAAATTTGGAGAAAAAAATATAGCAACATTTTAAAAAATACCGTATTACCCCAGAAACAGCAGTATGTCAGATTGAGACGTGTATGGCCTAAGTCGCCGCTTGCGTCTATAAACTCAATTCTATCTATCTACCCCAGAAACAGCGGCATGCCGGTAAATAGCGTGTACGACCAGGGTGCTGGATAAAACGACACCCTGTGTGGGTCAAAAAACCCTGTTGCAGTCGCAACGCGAAGCAGCAGCCGCACCGACGGCAGTTGAACGTTTAGGCACCGTATGCAAGCAGCCTAACCTAAAAAACTTAGAAAACTAACGTTAGCGCTACGTTTTCTACGTTTTTTTTATAAATTTTTGACAGGTTTGAAATTTCCAGCATGTTTTCGAAATTTCCGACACACCAGGTGGTAAATTTCTCAAATATGGTCAAACTCGTTTTATCCGGCATGCCACTGTCTGTTAAGTTTTGCAAAAAGTCAATTATTACTTCGTGTCTGCGCGACTATTGCCACCATAAATGTCCATTTTGGATACAATTGGCGACGCGCCGTTTGGAAACGGTAGTTGAGCCAATCCGTGAGCATAACGAGGCTGTGGAATAAAATTTAAAAAAAAAATATTGTATTCATTTTTTTTTTTTTTAATTTAAATAACTTACCTGGAATTTAGATTCTATAAGAAATGCAAAAGATAGACCTCGAAAGTTTAGTGTGAAAAGCTGAGTAGCTGGATCATAAACTAGAAAATATAATTTTGAATTATTAATAAATAATCAATCATTTTTTTTTTTAAAAAAAAAAAAGCGAGATAATCCATAAACAAAGATTAGCTTAGACTTTGACCAATATGCATCGAGATTTTTAATGAAGCCTTGATCTAAAAATACACTTTTTACTTATAAAAAGGTATTTGTGTGGAACAGAAAAAAAACCCCTCTTTTTAGTAACAACCTACAACCAAGGACTATTTTTTTAGAAATTGAAATTGACTTTTACGTGAAATAAAAGGAATTGTTGAGCAAAAATACATTTTCTTGAGGGTACAAATGCAATTTCATCATGTACAAAAGTCGGTATAAACCGTCATCAAGTTTAGCCAACATTAATTCATCATTAACATCTTTGTCATAAACAGTACAAAAAAGTATAAAAAGTACGTTTTCGGTAATTAATAACTACTACAAAATTTAGCCGCGTTGCAACTAAATTTTATTGCTTCTGGATGCATAGGTCTTCAATACAAATTTATATAAATTTGTATTAAAAACCACCAAAAACTACCGTATATGGTTATTTTTATGGTCGTTTATCTTCGTTTATGTTTTTTTTATCTTCGTTTATGCCCTTTTATGGTCATTTTTCGAATTATTTTTTTAAGTGCATTAAACAATTGCTGGGAAAAGGCTCTAGCGAATGGGAGATTCTTGCAATGTGTTGAAAACAGAGTTTAATTGTATGTATAGGCATACCTCCTGGATGAGTTGCTCCAAAAGATTGGTCAATCTGCTCTATAGTAGGTAGTACTTCTGGTGAATTAAACGGAATTCCACTAAAATTAAATTTTTTTTTTTTTTTTAAAAAAAAAACAATTAATAAAAAAAATCAATTTAAAACTTTCAATATTTACCAATACTTTAACTTGACTTTATTCAGATTGTAAACTTCAATCACCTATTTATTTAAAATAAATAAATAAATAAATAAATAAATAAATAAATAAATAAATAAATAAATAAATAATATTAATTAAACTCATAAATTTCATATTTATACCTTCAATCTTTGCACATTTGAGTCAAATATCAATCGAATTCCATCATTAGAAAGATTTATAACCAAATCCATACTTAGTGGATTCTAAATATCAAATTTCAATCAGCAAAAAATAAAAAATAAACCAACACAAATTACGACATGAAAACTTTTTTTTTAAGTAATAGGCAACAAAACATGAGATTTTCATGTTTAACCTAATTTTTATGGAATTTTGATGTTGTAAGCCATGCTTTTCTGCAAGCAAAAAACGTTGCGATGTCACGAGTGGTTTATAAATGGTTTATAAATGGTTTATAAATGGTTTACGTTCCCACCATTTTTTTAAAACTAACTTATAACCACATATTTTTGCATAATAACTACTCATGACGTCACCTCATTATTTTTATTTTTTATTTTTATTTTTTTTATTGTTACGAATATGGATTATTTTATTACCTTCATTGCTTCGTATATCTGTCAACAATTAGAATACTTTTTTTCATGTCGCAATTCCTTTAATTATGAAACCTGACTCACCAATTCACTATACAAAACTTGTACTCCCTTCAAAAGTCGCACTTGTTGTTGTATTATTTGCACAGTCTGATGAAATGACATTCCTAATATTAGAATAAAAAATCAAAACAAACCAGAAATAAAATTAAAAACAATTTTCGAGATAAATCCCAGTCATGAAACTCAATCTATTTATCTATTTAATTGAGCAAAATACGCACAATGGCATCGCGTTGATGTAAACAATGCACTTTTCAAGTATTTTTTTTTTTTTTTTTTTTTATTTTATTTTTTATTTTTTTTTTTTATGTAGGATTAATTTACTCACCCAAAACAAACTCCCACTGTTCGTTTCCCAAGGATCTCTCGGGAACTACTTCGAGTTCCAACATGTTCTCGAACCTGTCAAGTCAAGCTGGGGTTGTGTCAGCGCTTATCCCTCGCGATCGCGATACATTGAATGCGATTTCCTAACTTGGGCGATATGAAATGCAGTTCAGCGTTCTTTGTTCAGCTTGCTAGCGCCATCTTCGGTGTCCTATAAATGATCCCGAGTGGAATTGGTTGCAAACTGCAAACACAAATAACGACTCAAGACGCACTTTGCTCGATTGCAGCGGCCGCGGCGGCTAAACGGAGTAACATTATGAACAGTATTAAATGACGTCATTATTTATTTCTTGACAAAAGGTAACGGCGGCTCCCTCGAAAAAAAGTTAAATTATTCTGTTTTTAGGTCAAAATAATAACACATTTTAATTCTACTAAGATTTTTTTTTCCAAGACTTTTTTATTTTTATATTTTTTTGCTACGGAGCCCTGTAGAGGAAGATGAACATGAGGACTTGAAGGAACGAGATGCAACTTGAGGAAACGAGTTGCAACGTGAAGAAACGAGTGTTTCAAATTAACTTGAGGGAACTAGTTCAATTTTGGTCAACTAAAATAGTTGCACTCGCTGATGCATTGGCACGCCTGGTGCCAATATCTGCAGGTACCGTACCCGCTAGATTGCCGTTGTTTTTATCGACGTAGAAAATCAAATACCTTTGCATGTAAAATCGGTAAAATAGTTCATGATCTTAAATCTATATGACAATTAATTTTTTTTTTTTAAATTAAGGTATACCCAATGATATGAATTATTCATATTATTCATTGCACGCCTATTGGGTGATTCGCAGAAGGAAAATGAAAAATGCATATTTAATTTTAGTGCGCTCACCAATTGAGATTTAAAGGAAATTTAAGTAAGTATACGATACGATTGATAAGAATAACTGATGTAAATATTAATATTACGAATTCAATATTTACAGTTCGGACTGTGCGAAAAGACGAAAAGATTTACTACAATACAGCCGGGAACATCTGATGTTATCCAAGAATTAATTAAGAAGACAGTTACGATTTCCTTCCAAATTTCACCGCCGATTGTAAATACAATTTGTTATTTCAAACACCTGCTAATCTGCTTATAATACATTTTTTCTTAGGTTTAAGACTCTTAGAAAGTGGAAGAAATCAGTATATCAAATCGATCTTATGAATGAGTATCGCTCGTCTAAAGTCTAATTTAATCAGTTCTATTAAGACTTACATCACTGCTGGCATTACACTTTGAGCTGCTATTAGTAGGCAGTGTGGAGGCTTGCTAAACTCTATTTATCAATTCGTGCACGAAACTCCTATTGGTTAATGTATATATTGTGGTATCTTATTTTAATCCTCTAGTTGAGCTGAGTCGGAAAATCATTGCTTTATAGTCCAAAAATGAGCATGCCATTGTTAACGAACGAAAACGCTCGTAAAATATTTTTAAAAAATTATTTACATTTCGGTTTTTATATTGTTGCTTGCATTTTTTGGCTACAAAACTAGGATTTTTCGACTCGGCTCGACTAGAGGATTAAAATGAGATACCACAATATATACTAGGTACTACGACTTTTTAACGGGTGTCAGTTGAACGGGCGTCATTTAAACGCGGACAAATAACCGGATGGACGGTTCACCGGTAAGACATTTAACCGGTCGGACTTTTTAACGGGTGTACAGTTGAACGGGCGTCATTTAAACGACGGACAAATAACCGGATGGACGGTTCACCGGTAAGACATTTAACCGGTCGGACCTTTCACCGGGTAAAAATTAACCGGGCGACAATTAAACGGACAAAAAATAAAAAAAAAAAATAAATAATTATAAAAGATTTAAATAAAAAAAACACCTGTCACTGCTTGCAGCAGCAGTAACTTTTGCTGACTGGTTGTTTGTCTTCCACAAGCACAAGACCCTCGGTACTGTGCGTTTATCTGACACATTTACTAAGTTTACATGAACGCTCTTTTCTGGAAAATGACGTCATCATTTATCAAGTGGAAAAGTGGAAACTAGAGTGAATACTTAATTTTTTACTTTTCCACTTGAGAAATGGTGATGTCATTTTCCAGAAAAGCGTGTTCATGTAAACTTAGTAATTGATTCATCTGACGCATGCATTCAGATGACGTTTTTTCGTTTTTTACGTTTTTTTGTGTGAGACCTGATCGACTCGAATTTGTTTAAGTTGGATCAGAAGACTGATTTATTACAAATAAAAGAATCCTTATATAAGGAAATATAAGAAGCGTCGTCAGTTGCACGTAGACCAATGGGGTCTAATCATACAGAGACCTAATGGAGATAAAGGTATCGGTGCCGGACGTATCCGTGTCCCGGCCCCGATACGAACGTGATTCCGACGTTCCGGAGTCACATTCGTTTTTTACTATTTTTTCGTTTTTACTATTTTTTCGTTTTTTACTATTTTTTCGTT
>AFFK01016715.1:0-17412 GCA_000239455.1 Strigamia maritima | reverse complement strand
CCGTATCCGTTCCACACTGTGTTGTAATCTTGTAGATATTACTTCAATTGCTTGGTTATTTTCTTTCTTTTTCCTTTTACCTCGTCGCCAACTGTTATATCTCTTGATCATGTAGATGTCTTCATGATTTTCTAAATGAGTAGGCCGAAATATTGGAGGCAATGAGAAACGATATTTGTTGTTCAATCGATTGACATAAAGTGTTTATTTATTACATGTTGCTATGTTACTATTGTTCAATTGTTACTATGTTACATCAATCAATCACATATGTATATGTGCATACATAACACTAACTGTTCATCCGATTTTTAGTTAGTATTATCAATGCTATAATTGCGATGATACATACTATATGGACTTGAGCTCTCATTCTTCTCTATAAAAATAAAATATTAAATTTAAAAATTATTTACAAATAAATGAAATATTACCATAATTTTGAACAAATACTATTATTACATTGTTTACATTGTTACCTCTAACAATTTACTTGTTAGAGGTATGCAGTTTTACTCCAAAATTCATTGACCACCACAGAGGCTAGTTAGTGTCTGCTGATGACGGCTAGAAAGCACAGAAAACGCGGCAGTCACAGTCGTTCGCGGAGCAACGAAAGAGATTGACACAGGGAGAAGTATACTGGACAAAGAACTTACCGAGTTGGTCTCTCGACAGCGGATCGGGCAAACACATGACGCCTCACAAGGATTTTTTCTGCGAATTAAAGCCAAGGCATTCTTTTGTCACGCAAGCAGATGGGAAGACGCAAATGGAGGTGACCGGTAAAGGCACGGTTAAGATTGTCGGTTACGAAGGTGGTCCGGTCGTCACGTTACGCAATACTTTGCTCGTTCCGGATTGCGAAGACACTCTCGTGTGCCTTGGAAGGCTGGGCGACGAGGGTTGCGTCACTTTTTTCGGTGTTGATGCAGAGGTGAAGCAGGGCGAACGACTGTTGCTTCGGGCTTCTTTGTTTGTAGATATGTTCGCCGAAGTCGAAGTCGGGAACGGAATCGTGCTCGGGATGGCGATAAGAAAAAAGATAAAGAAACGTATTGATGTTGAATTAGGTTGATGTAGGGTTGTCGGATGTCGAGCATTTTATGGATTTGGTTGTATGTAAGATTTCGAGTATTTAGTGGAGTAGGCAGCGTTTGTGTGTTTTGATATTGAAAAAAAGGGGGGCTGTTAAAAGGTTTACAACATCAAAAATTTTATGACTAAATAATGTTTGACCATCTCTGAATTTATTTTTTAAAGTTGTTAAGACATGTTTAAAAAATAATTTAGCCTGAACAGCTTAATTGAGCTTGGGGAGGGACATTGTTGGCCTCTGCTGGCAGGGTGCTGTTTCTGATGTTAAAAGTTGGTATTTCCCATGTTAAATGAATGGGTATACGACACAACTAGTAACAATCGCGCAAATTCTGGATTTAATTCTCGCTTTAATCTCTCACTTTTTCATATTGTCGTCTGCTCGTTTTCACAATTCAACATTGGGTTTAAACCCTTTAATATTTTTTAAAAAAACTTCCAAAAAATTATTTAAACGATGCTTGAACCACTGGACTAATAAAAAACGTGATGTCGTAAATCTTTTACGGGAGTATACTTGTTAGTGGTAGTGATGTCAACACAAAACTGATTTATCATTGGTAAAAGTTAATGTTTTAAGTAAGGATGTGTTTTTATACTGGAATTTGGTTTTAAATTTAAACTTAAAATTTAAATATTTTATTGTACACAATTATTTTCAAAAGTTTGAGTTTTTCAGACGAGTTTGACTTTTTACAAAACAAAACTTTGTTTTTAGGTAAAATTTGTTGTTTTTTATTTAACCATCAACTTTTTTAATTTTTACATTTTCAACATCCGAAACGAAAAGTGCTATTTGCACGTCTGACTTTTTGGTCACATGATGCAAAACATGCCAGAAGCACGAAAGTGATAAGCACCATTAGTGACTAATGCGCATGCGCCTGGACATAGAAAAAAACCAAGCCTCGCTGGAATGATGCAATCATCAATGAATATTGTACTGCAAGTTTTTCAAGCCCAGCCTCCACGTGGCCTCTCCACTGTGGCACTTGGTTTTTCCCGCTGCAATTGTGCTAATGGGTTCTCTGGTTATCTATTGTCTTCTTTTTTGCTCTTCTTTCCCTTCTGTGGCTTTTGTCTTTGTGTTTGTGACCAATTTTTTTTGATAATGTAATGCTGCATTCCATTCTGCAGTGGAATGTACGAATGTAGTGTTTATCAATGGTCAAATGTGTTTGTCTGTGTCAGATTTATTATAGGTTAGATTTAGTATGTCAGATTCAGTATGTCAAATAAAAGACATGTATGACCTAAATCGTCGCTTGCGTCTATAAACTCAATTCTCTCTCTCTCTCTGTCAGTTTCAGTATGTCAGTTTCAGTATGTCAGTTTCAGTATGTCAGTTTCAGTATGTCAGTTTCAGTATGTCAGTTTCAGTATGTCAGTTTCAGTATGTCAGTTTCAGTATGTCAGTTTCAGTATGTCAGTTTCAGTATGTCAGTTTCAGTATGTCAGTTTCAGTATGTCAGTTTCAGTATGTCAGTTTCAGTATGTCAGTTTCAGTATGTCAGTTTCAGTATGTCAGTTTCAGTATGTCAGTTTCAGTATGTCAGTTTCAGTATGTCAGTTTCAGTATGTCAGTTTCAGTATGTCAGATAAAAGACGTGTGATAGCCGCTTGCATCTATAAACCTAATTCTCTCTCTCTCTGCTCTGTTGACCAATCCTGCTTCAGTCCAAAAAATTTCGTTTGATTTCGAAGATTTCAACATGACATCTGACCCAATTGAGAGAATTAAGACAGATGGTGGAGGAGAAAACTTTCAAGCCCAGCCTTCTTGTGGTCTCTCCTGGGTACTCCATTGCAGCACTTTGTTTTTTCGCTGCAGTGGTGCTAATGGGTCCTCTGGTTATCTATCTTTCCTTCTTTTTTGCTCTTCTTTCCCTTCTGTGGGGGGAGAAAACTTTCAAGCACAGCCTCCTTGTGGCCTCCCCTGGGTACTCCATTGCAGCACTTTGTTTTTCTGCTGCAGTGGTGCTAATGGGTCTTCTGGTTATCTATCTTCTTTTTTTGCTCCGCTTTCTCTTCTGTGGCTTTTGTCTCTGTGTTTGACTATTTTTTTGATAATGTAATGCTGCATTCCATTCTGCAATGGAATGTAAGAATGTAGTCTTTATCAATGGTCAAATGTGTTTGTCTGTGTCAGATTTATATTGGTCAGATTTAGTATGTCAGTTTCTGTATGTCAGATTAAAAGACATGTATGGCCTAAGTCGCTGCTTGCGTCTATAAACTCAATTCTATCTATCTTTCCTTCTGTGGCTTTTGTGCTGTGTTCTGCAATTGTTTTGTTCGCATCTCGCTAGTTGGCTTTGCTACGTTATGCTTGACCACCAATGGTCAACGTTACGTTTGGTTAGCGCCACCTACGGTACAGGCGTACTTATATAACTTCATGTATTATTCAAAATAAAGTATTCCATTCCATTCTACATTCTAACTACAACCAGTGCAATCCGACTTCCCATTATTTTCATACGTGAAAACACCAAATTGGCGACGAGGATGGGATAACTTTTTTGGCGGACAACTTTCATTGGGTCCACCACTTCAATTCTATTCATTTTTTGGCGATTTTGACCACTTGTGCAACCACGTGTTAGGCTTAAATTCGCCACGATGCCCGATACTACTACTACTGTTCCTACTACTATTACTACATGGAATCATCGGATCGGTTTGTTCGTACTCTTTGACCGATGATTAGCATTTTGTACTGCAATTAAAAAGTTTCTTCACGTGCAATGGGATCACCGAGGACTCCACCAAGGTTGTCGTTTTACTGTCCGCGTTGGATGCGCCCGCCATCAAACGACTTTGTGATTTGTGCACCCCAATTGATCCCGACTCTAAAACTTATGACGAAGTAACCAACCTGATGTCGAAGCACCAGAAACCGGAGCGTCTTCAGGTTGCCGAGCAATGCAGGTTTGATCGACGTGTGCAGGGCCCGAGTGAATAGGTCGTCGAATTCGTTTTTGCACTCTAAGCGCTCGCTGAGCTTTGTGGCTACGGCTACGGCGACGGTTTATCCGAGCGTTTGCGCGATTGTCTTGTGGCCGGCATTCAATCAATTCCCACTCAAAGGGCTTTGATGATTAAAAAAAATCTTACGTACGATACGGCGTTGCAGACAGCGATTTCCACGGAGCTTGCGTTGAAAGAAGTGACAGAAATCCAGGAAATCCAGGAATCTTCGACGCTACATACTATTCACGCGGTAAAATCGGACCAGTCAAAAGGGATTCCATCATCAAAGTGCCATTCTTGCGGTGAAACAGGCCATTTCCGGGCAAGTTGCAAACATTGCAATGCAAAATGCAATACATGCGGTAAACTGGGTCACATTGCTGTGATGGTCTCGAACCGTAGTTATAGTAGGGATTTGCCACCAGAGTGCGCTATTGCTACTTTGGCGGCATATTCAATCATGACTGCAAATATAAATATGTCGATAACATTTATCGCGCCTATTTATATTATTGACCAAAGTAATGGTCAATAAATATATAATTATATATTATATTGACCATGTTGGATGATACCGGAAGTGGTCACCACATTCCACAACCGGCATCACCCATTGGCCACTCTGTTATCTACACATTCCTTAGGAATTAGTGAGAGATTAGCAGAGTATATAAGCTCATGTAAACCAGGAAGTAGTGTGAAATACTGAACTAAAACCCTGACTTGGCTTGTTTGATCTGTGATATTGTTTGCCTGTGATTATTTGCCTAGATGGTATGTGTATTTATATTGAGTGTATATATTACAGAGTTTGCGGCAGGTACTTTTTCCTTATAATTATAACTTTTTTTATTGTTATAAATAGTGTTACACAAAAGAAAAAATGTCCAGTTTTTAGTACTCGCTTTTCTAAACTGTGCACTAAAAATTGGATTTTTTTCTTTTGTGTAACACTATAACCATAAAAAAAGTTCTAATTATAAGGAAAAAGTACCTGCTGCAAACTCTGTATTATTGACATTTGAAGTGTAGTGTAACATAACCATAGCATTTTATGGGTTGCGTGTTAAGAACCATACTGCAAAGTGTCTTACATGTATGTGACGGTCCAAAATCGGAAACAACTTGTTATTCTGCCACTAGATGGCGCTGACGACTCGTTCGCGCTACATTTGCCAGCTATCCATTATTCTCACTTTTGGGCTTAATGAGTAGCCAGATTAGTTTGTCAAGTAAATAATTCATGTCAAGTTGTGTGTTTATTGAATTATGATAAATAATAATGATATTTTATATTATTATTTATACATTGGATGGAAATTACTTGTAAAAGTGATTATTACACTCCTAGACAAAAGTTTGGGGATTTTTGGTCAAATGAAGTGATCACTCCGAATAAGAGCAAATTGTCAAAAACGAGTAACCTGTGAGCATAAAATGACTTGATATTCGAAATCCTCACTGTTTTTTCTTCAAATTAGTATATTTATTTCTTAAAATACACGGTATTTGTTGTGGAGAAAATTAGAAAAACATAAACTCTACTTGAGTCAAAAATATGGCGATTTTGAAAATGATGACATAAATATGGCGATTTGCTGCTTAATATTTTGTCCAGCCTCCCTTGGCTCTGATGACTGCTTGGACACGACGAGGCATTGATTCCACAAGGTACTGGCATTCATCCCGTGTGATGGAACACCAAACATCTTGAATTGTTGTCTTCAAGTTGTCTACTGTACAAGGTTTTATCCTTGCAATTTTATTTTTGATTTGCCCCCATGTTGATTCGATTAGATTAAGGTCAGGACTATTTCCAGGCCACTTGAGGACAGTTATATTTTGTTCTTCAAACCAAGCCATCGAATTTTTTGCTCTGTGGCATGGAGCACCATCCTGTTGGTAAATGAACTGATTATCTGTGAAATAAAACTTTGCAGTTGGTATCAGATGATCAGCCATTATTTCACAATAATATTGGCTATCTACATTCCCATGAATGAAGCAGAGACTGCCAACACCATAGGTGCACATGGAACCATACACCATCACACTTGGAGGGAATTTAACTTGGGATGATACACAAGCAGGGTGGAACTGCTCTCCTTTACGACGTACAACTTTTTGATATCCATCGTTAAAGAGACAAAACCGGCTCTCATCGCTGAAAATAACTTTTTTCCATTGCTCTGTGGTCCAGGTTTGGTGTTCCCTGGCCCAGGAAAGTCGTTTCTTCTTCATTACTGGGGTCAGCAGGGGTTTTTTCAAAGCAGTGTAGAATGAGTAGCCTTTTTCTTTCAATCTGCGAGTTGTAGTTTTTGTAGAAACATCTTTGTTTGTGATGTCATTCCATTTGGCTGTGATTTGACTTGCAGTTTCCTTTCGAGATGAGCGCACAAGGCTGATGAGATGCTTATCTTCTGTCTTGGTGGTGATGCGTTTTCTACCACTTCTTGGAAGTACACAAGATTTTCCTGTTTTTTTGTATTTTATTATGATTTTATTAACTGTTTTTGGATCCAGTCTTAAGTCCTTAGCAATTTTGATCTGTTTTTCATTTGCTTTCCATTTTTCAATAATTAATTCACGCACTGGTTGAGGGATTTGTTTTGAAGGTGGCATTTTGTTTTTTTTCTTTCTTTAAACTTATTACACACGAAATGACTGATGGGACATCATCCTGGAGGTTTGTAAATGCTTATACATAAACTAATTTGCATATTTTTTGCATACAAACGCCGCTAAGCAGCAAATCGCCATATTTATGTCATCATTTTCAAAATCGCCATATTTTTGACTCAAGTAGAGTTTATGTTTTTCTAATTTTCTCCACAACAAATACGTGTATTTTAAGAAATAAATATACTAATTTGAAGAAAAAACAGTGAGAATTTCGAATATCAAGTCATTTTATGCTCACAGGTTACTCGTTTTTGACAATTTGCTCTTATTTGGAGTGATCACTTCATTTGACCAAAAATCCCCAAACTTTTGTCTAGGAGTGTACTTAGGGAAAGTGTTGTAGGGAATTCCCTCCAACACTTACCGTATTTTGTCGAATAAAGGCCGCCCTCGAATTACGGCCGCACCCCCGGGCTGTAGTTTGAATTTAGCGTAGGGGTTAATACGTTTGCTTAGCTAAACGTATTAAACACCTTTGCATAGTTAAACGCAACTTTTTAAGTTGTTTTTATGTTAAAAATAACTTAAAAAGTTACGTTTAGCTAAGCAAAACTATATAGACGCCGGGGGGGGGGGGTGCGGCTGCAATTTGTAATAAAGGCCGTTTATTCGACAAAATACGGTATTCTTTTCATGTGTAGCCTGGGGATTAGTCGCACCTGCGACTTCTATCCTGGTTTGTGTAGGTGATCCTTGACCCTGGTCAAGCAGAGTTCACTTGGACTCTGGCAGGAAGTTGTACCGATTGGCCCAACTTCGTGTATGTCATCGTTAATCCTGTAGTGCCGCCCCTGCTGGTCGTACTGATGTTCAATCGGACACAGGCTGACCACCAAGAGAGCGACCACTATAAAAGGGCTTGCAGAGCTTTATTTGGTTCCAGATTACCCTTAAAGATATATTGATATTATGTTCAGAGTTACCTAGTTGACGTGGTTTCAGAACGTCTTTTTAAGTCTCGAACTGGCAGGTGCAACAACCATAAGGACCGTAGTGAGCCATAGCATTTATGTTATGAAGGCATATGTACCGCGAATACAAAAGTAGTGATGACATGATGTTGTGACACATCGGAGAGCGGTGATTATTGATCTGGACATGCCAGTTGTCGAGACCACTCTATTATCGGTCGGATGATTATCTATTAACGTGTTAGTCGCGATGTGGAGTGCCAGACTATACGGATGAAGGCCAAGTGGGCCACTTGACCCACGCGACACCCCACTCAACTCTTGTATACAGTATTTATCTTGTCGTATTGTCTCGTTAACTGGTACTCTGGTCATGTGGCCCAAGTCCCGTCAGTCCTCCATCTGGGACGCATAGTCACCCGGCAATGTCAGCCCAAACCTTGTGATGAATACAGCCAAAAATCAACCATTAGTCGGATTGATCTTCTGTCCTCACCGTGCAAGAACCACATTAGAAAACCAGGAATCACAGCTAGTTATCCAGATTTATATACTTTCCAGACCCACTCATCTACAAGTATATTATTATTATCATTATGGTCTCTGTTCGATAGTCTAATATTCCTGGCTTCATATTTTATATAATTGTTACTCAGTCAGTGCTCTGTTAAATAAAAGTAATCATGTTATGTTTTGATAAGTTATGTTGTATATTTCCCTATGAGTTTCCATACATTCCCGAATCTCGCGTAGCTGTTAGTGATTTAGTCGGTATTTCGAGGTTATTATCACTTGGTAATCTCTCCGAATATTGGATTGTCACATGTATATAGTCGGTGTATTGCATGTCTCTGTGGCGCCTGTGTTTGTGTTACTTTGAACACCTGACTAATAGGTGAATATGAGGCGAACATGGGGTCAAAATGACTATACTTCCCATATAGTGTCGGCACATTATATGTTGAGCTTTTGGCTGCCGATGTTTGGATTGATCGACAATCGCATGGGCCATACGGCTTCAGGGAGCGACTGAGACACGGCCTTTGATCGATGATCGATCCCGACGTGACGCGACATTAAACCGGGGCTGCGGTGAGTAACTATCTTGTTTATTTTCCAATTTCTGGCCCTCAGCCCTTAATGTAGAAATAACGCGTGGTGTAATACGCGGAATGTGGGTCAAACCACTTAGGTCGCCACGTGGCTGTGGCTTGACCATTTACACCTCTTTTTCTTCTCCTAATGTTTTATTGCAGTTGTGTTGATTGCATTATGCTTTTCTGCATAGATGCAATCAATCTATCTTGTTCCTTTTGGTTGTGGCAGACTATAAGTCAATCATATCTCTCAGGATCGCCAAGATATCACCATTGTGTTAAGCCTAAGCACATGGACCAAATAGGCCTAAGGTATGCAAATTGATCACATTTGCATATCTTAGCATTGTACAATTGTAAGTGTAAATAAATTCAATAAAGAAAGTTAAAACTATATTTGCATAATTTATTCTCGGTACATAATTTGGTGTTTTCTATCGTGTTATATGCATAGTGGGTTGGATGATATTTTCCAATATCGATCTCGATTCCACATTGTCACACGTGGAGGTTCTACCGAGATAATCAAGTCTAGCTATATTCCTTGTATAATTTCCGTGGCAATCCGATTTAATCTCACCTATTTTTGCATTGAATTGAACTTAGTATGGACGGAAAACAATAACTCGGATAAACCCACGAAAAATGGACCAACCAACGAGCAAAGTGACAAAAAGGTGTATGAAACACCCACTTTTATCACCTTGACCAACGAGCAATTCAATGCTCTGTTGATGGCAAGTAGGCCCACTCCTGGACTGGGGACTGCATCTGACAGTGCCCCAATCTCAGTGGCGAGACCTTCAAATCTGGTCCAGCATACAGATTGAACCAGAAGAAGGGTTGAGTATAAGACCTCTTCAAGAGACGGGCACAACACAGCGACAGTGTTTTCCCGTATCCCAATCCCTCTTCGCGCCAAAACAAACCAAAACCTGGATTGTCTTGACGCGAGAAGTTGGAAAAAATGGCTCTCAAACTTGAAAAAGCAAAGGAAAGAGAAACCAGACACCTCGAAAACGACCGTCGTAATCTTGAAACGAGAAAAAGAAGCTCGAATGGCCCAGGCTCGTGCCAGTGTGAAAAATCCCACAGTTATGCAGGAGACTGCATCCACCATTACTTGCTCCTTCTGTGGGGGAAGTGGATAGTGCACTGGTCTAAAAAACTCGAGACATGTTCTGCAGTGTCCAAATTGTAGTGGCACTAGAATACGGCCTCGAGGGTCCTCATGGGACGAGCTGGTCGATAAACAAATGATCAAGAATTTGATCCAGAAACTAGGTTGTTGCATCTGGGCTTCCTGCCCTAGGTGTAAGATTTGGCACAACGCCAATGGAGGAGCGATAGTGGAGGACCTCAGATTCTGTGGTCCAACCACCATTGAGCGCCAAGTAGTGAACCAGGAGGAGTGGGTGGTCAAAAATGACGACCAACTTCCCCTGAGAATCACCACACCCCAGTTAAAACTTGTGCAAATCGAGGATGAGTTTATATCCTTGGAGGTGAAATCCCAAAAAGAATCAACCCATATGAGTATGGCTCCTTTGGTTGAAATCCCTGCACCAGTGCCAAAGGTTTCAGCAGAGGTATCTGCAACTGGTTCCAGAACTGAAACCATCAGGAAAGAACCAGTCATTGATTCTCGATTGGCCAAGGCTATAATTGCCAAGGATAAGAAGGGTTCCTCCTCAAAACCGAAAAAAAAAATCGTTTGGTTCGAGAAGAAGAGAAAGGGAAAAGAAGAGAAAGGATTCACCTCCTCCTCCTCCTCCCAAAGGTGACCCCCCATCCCAAAATAAAAGTTTATTTCTGTGGTAGGGTGCCAGAAGTTGCTCAGGTAGTAGTTGTCTGATTTATTTTTATTAGTTTAGTAATCAGTTAAGAATTCGATTAAATTAGTCACCTTAAGTGACTACACAAAATTTTTAAATAAAAATTTAAATCATTATTTTTGTGTGTTTACATATTGTTACGTGGCCCATAGGGATGAGTGAGCCAAGCAACAGGTAACAGGTCGCAATCCAACCTAAGCCTGCTGATTAAGTATTCTAATTTATGTGCGCGATTATGCATTGCATCCGGCTGAATGACGAGTCAGTGTTTAACAATTAACAAAACATTATCTCTTTATTCAGTTGTAAAGAGAAGTATAAAAATGATACAAATCGAAATAATACATTAGTCAAAATACCTTTACATAATAATACAATCAGTCATTATAAGTTAGTACAGTTTGTTAGGTTTAGGTTTGTTTTGATAATAATAATGTCTTTGTATAAGGCGAGTGACTAGAAAGCTGTCGACGTCTAAACGAGTCGAGTCGCTTCTAATCGTAAGGATAGGTGAATGTAATAATCAGTTAGTACACTTACATTAATAACATGTGATCTGGTCTAAGACCAGACGAGAACTCTTCGCTCTGATCCGTACTTTTTATACTCTGTTGATGTCTTCTAATTGGCTGTGCATAATAATGAGTTGCGACGTCATCGCTGGCCTATGATGTGTCTTCATGAGTTCATCTAACTCACTGACGTCACTGATGTCATCAGAGGTGTGATCTTTAGTGTTGGTTTTCGGCAATTCTAAAGCTAGTAGTTATGAAAATACTACGGAGGCTTTAAAGGTCCACTTGGTATATGGATTCGAACTGACTCTATTATGCTACGGTGTCCTACCGTAAAAATATACTTTTATTTTTTTAGATATTATCTAAAAGCAGTGTTATTGTTTAGTTTTTTTAAATAATACACTGCCTATACGATAAAACCTGATTGTTTATTTTTTTTGTGAAGAATTGCATTCGTAATTCAAATGTGCCATCAGAATTTAATTCAAAACAATCCTAGACATGGTTCAAAAGGTGTGGTAAAGTGATATTTACAACTCTCTCTCTCTTATGCGTACATTTATTTTTAAATAATACGGTGAATTTTATTTGAATAAAGATTTTCATCGTGTTCCCTTGGAAAAATCATCAAAAATAAAGTATTATCACGCATATTTGGAGATTTATGGCTAAATATTAGCCTATAATCTTTAAATTAAAGTATTCCTACTGTGACGATCTGACTTTTTCCCAAAGTGCTATTTACACTTTAGAATGGGGTCAAGACAGTAAAACTGTGAGAACACGTGGATTTTCTCTTTGCTAAGAAAAACCTCCACTTATCCCAGGGATAAGAACCAGTAAAAATACATGAACACACTTGCAAAACACTGAATTGGAAAGAGTAAAGTAAATAAGCATGAAAACAAGGAATTTTATCAAATCATAACATTTATTACGGATCATTGCAAATTACAATGATCCGAGGTCGATTAGCATAAAATCTATTAATAACAGAGGTAATAACATACTTAAAATATATCGAGACTATCAATTAATTTAATTTTAACCAGGAAACTGGTGCGAAACTAATAAAGACTTTAACTATCAGACAGAGGCTGAATAAACTAATAATAATACAATTTACAAGATAATATTACAAATCTTCTGTTGTTTCCTGGCGCTCTTTGGTTCCTAATCGGGGTAATGCACTATCGAATCCTGCGAATATCGGCGTTCATCGGTCGGATGATCGTCACAAATTAGCGATACTACGTGGTATCGGCTTACACTTGTATTTCGAGCGTTGCGGTGAAAACTCACTCTTTTCTATTTCAATTATTACATTCGCATGAATATAATAATTGTAAGCATTTAAATAAATGTACAACTATCGATAAGAAACTAAAACAAAGGTAAAGATTAGCGGGAAGAAGTCGGTTATGGAATTCAAAGGGAATTCCTCGGCCGTCATGATTGAGTCGGGCGCGCCGCATCAAACCGAATGCGTTGTTCTCAAACGGTGCCGACGCACGTGACAGTTAGCGCCCACTCCTGATACAGGTAGCGGTTGCTGCTCGGTCCGAGCGGACTCGATACAATCAAGTTTTGTCCATAAGACTGGCCTACATGCAAAAGCACAAGTATATTCTCGGTACATTTACCTTCGGGTTTTTCACGCCCGGCGACTACGGACTTTACGGCACTATACCTACCTTAATTTGGTGTGACAGCCTGCCGGTTCATACTTAAAGCAAAAGGTGATAAAAATGACTCTGAATGGTTACAGGTACAAGTTACACATAGACAATCATATAGATTCAACATTAATTCAGTACAGAGGCCCAGAATCAGCTCTTGCCAGAGCTTATATACTATGAAACCATGGGGTTTCTTGAGTTTCCCCCAATCAGGGAGCCAGAATACTGATAAGCAGGTTAGCTGATTTGCATATCAGTGAGTCATAATGAGTTGATCCAATCAAATCAACTCCTTGATCAAAGTTATGTGAACCCCATAGAATATCTAAAATATTCAAAAAGCACATGGTAATATTTTAGGGTTAACTTTATTTATATTTATATTTTAAAGTATTCTTATCTCTAAATAGTCTTAATAAACATTTCACAACAACATTTATTATTGTTTGAGTACAATAATCACTTTTTTCTTTATCAATGAACACACCTATTCATTGTATAATTCTCTCTTATATTTATCAAAATATAGAGAGAATATTTACTTAAATATTTTATCATTCAATAAACATTTTATTTTCATAAAACTTGAATTTTTCTCATTTCGAATCTGACGCGATTTTAGCAAATCGCGCCCTCTGGTGGCAACTTTATAAGTTACTACGGTATTGAACCGTCACACATCACCCCGTGGAGAAGTGAGTGCGTCCCGCCTCACAAAACATATTCATGAGTTTCACACCAACATAGCGACCATTTGTTGGTTTCGTGAAATTTATGCGAATTTCACAATCTGGTAAGTTTTAATCAAACTTATATTCGTTTCGGTAGTATCTTTATACTTTTGTTAATATCTACTGAGTTTTTATTCACTTAAAATACTTTAAGATGAATTTCTTAACTTCATTTTTTTTATTGTTTAATAAACCTCTAAGTTTTTTATGTAAAAATCTGTTTGACTGAATGTATTTTTATTATAAGAAATACACATGATTATCGAAGCGAAGAAGTAAGTAAAATTATTTTTAATTTTTCAAACTGATACATATTTATTTAAATAACTTTTCTTTATTTTGAAAAACAAATTTTTTGTCTGGTTTCTAATTAGAAAACCTTTTTACTTTTTCTTCTTGTTCTTTTTTGAAGAGCGAGGAGTGACTGAAGAGGCAGTTGCTTCTTCCTTCTCCTTAGGTTGTGGCGCCGATGAAGGTCCCGGTTCGTCAAGCGACATGGGAGCTTCGGCTGAAGCTGCTTCTTCTTTCTCAACCTTCTGCGGCCAGGACTGTTGTTCTCCAACTGGAGGGGTGGGGGCCCAACTAACGGCTTTCTTTGTAGCGAAACTGGCGGTGGACTCAGCATCTGAGTCGAGAGGCAAGTTTGCCACTTGTTTCGCTAACTCTTCGGTTGGAGAGTCTTCTGCGGTTAATACTTCCTTATCGTACGTAACTACGGGCATTCGCATGTATAGGCTGGTTAAAGTCGGTAGTTTGGCGTACCAGCGCTCGTCAATGTCTTTGTCGGGCGTCGTTCCGACCTGGTCCAACAAAATCTTCCAAATCCGGCTAGATTCGGCAAATTTCCTTCCCAACTTCTTATCAATAATAATCTTCATTATTGATGTTGCAGTGACATACTGCCCCCAAGGAGTGTATCCTCGTCGGATACACCAAGTGATTCGTTCCGCCAACGCGATGATAGCCGGTGCATAGTGGTTGACCTCCAGTTGGATGGTCTCTTCCGGCAAAAATCCTTGTGGCGGCTCGTATGGTATCACCACGATAATTTCGGTAGGAGGGGCGTCCTCGACTTCGAGTTTTTTCTCCTTTTTCTTTGACGCTTCTTTTGAGGTTCCGGATGGGGCCTCACTTCCGGTGTCGGTTTGGGTGTCCCGATCGGCTCGCGAAATCTCAAGTGGCAACCAACTCTGCTGTGGGATCACCTTCAATTCATTGGGGGTTAATCGAGGAGTTAACATTCGAGGATCCACATGGATCGCTTCTCCTCGAGATGAATGCATAACCTTGCATGAGGGGCACGTCGTCCAAATCCGTTTTTCACCACGCTTCACTCCTTTAACTAAAAGAGGCACGATGTCCGAATTCCACGGTGCAGATCGGTTCCGAATCTTGGTCCCTTTGCAGTTGGGACACTGCAACGGCATCAAAGGCCGGTCCACAGCCAATGCACCAACCGATGGCTCCGCAGAATTGACACGGAATTTGTGTCGCAGGATTTAAATTTAAATTCTCGTGCGGGATTCCTGCGTCAATTTCTCGCTCGCATTTTTCCCGTCTCTCCTTTAATGCCTGCTTAACTTTGTTCGCCTTCTCGATTTCGGTACGGCGAGTGGTCGGGAATAACTGCGTTGCTGTCGAGAGGCGGCTGGGGCTGCAGCATAACTCGACTTTGATGAAGAATCCTCTTTTGTAGTTGTAACAAATTTTTTGTCGTGGGAGGGATGATATCCCACTGGTGGTGGAGCATTTGCTTCATTCGGGCGATTAACATCCCAGTCTTTTGGTAACAGGTAATCGGGCACCGACGGAGTGTAGTCATTGGCTCGGGTGATGAGCCGTCTGGCCTCTCCCCTTTTGAACCAATCGCGATAAATCGTGGTCCTCAATATTGATGGATCCTTCTTTATGTAGACCTTCATTAGTTCGATCTGAATCGAATTCTTTGGGCCTTTCCAATCGATGGCTTCCTCCGGCATTGGCTCCTTTGGTTCTTCAGGTGAACTAACCGAGGGAGCTGACTCGATGGCGGGTTCCAACTGGATCTGGTTTTGAGGTGCAATTTGTACCTGTGCTAAAGGTTGTAATCCTGCAAATGCAGAATATTGTCCAAACCCTTGCTGGTAGTATCCACTTGGCAGCAGTTGTTGTTGCTGCTGCAGCAAAGCATGTGTCTGTTGACGCCAATAATCCACTTGAGATGACAAGTCCTGAATTGGTGCCATCGAACTACTTGCTGGCGTCGCTGTGGGTATCGTGACTTCAGTCGAAGTTGCTGGCGTGGTTCTTTCGACGCGGATTTCTTCGAACGGCGTTTACGGTGTGCCCTCTCGCTACTAGAGGACTCGGAAATACTCGACGAATCAGTTGATTCGTATCTCCTATCCTGGTATGCGTGTTTGGAGACGTGGCGACTTTTACCTCGGTGTCTACCCATATCGTACTGAAAGGCGGAGACAATATATAAAAATTAGAATCTCAATTCAATATTTATATACTGGTGTAGAAATATACATTTCTGTAGTGTTGTACGTGTTTATCGTCCAATTGGACGGTTAAACCTTGTTTTATCATTAAAAAATGGATAAAGTGATTTGAATAATATATTTTTATATTTTTGGCATAATTATATGAATATATATATAAATATTATTCGCATAATTATAGACATAAAAATATCATGTCGCTATTTTTCATAAAGGATCATGTATTTTTTAATCAAAGTGCACGTCTTCCTATCGATGTGCTTTATGGGCGCCATCTTGTGTCGCCATTAAGACTTATCGGTAGTTTCGATATGACCCATTTTTTATGAAGAAACAGATATTCTTTCTATTAGATTCTTTTTAGAAAAGTATATAGCTAGCTTATTGTTACTTCTAAGTGTCTACTTACGGTCGTTATTCGTTCGACTGAAACTGCTTCGATTGAAACTCCGCACGGCTTGCGTGGTCGAATTTTCTCTTTAAGGTATATTCTCTAACTAGGAATATACAGATTAGTTTTTAGAGTTGGTCAATCCATTATTACTTATTAATTTTTTACCTTCTCTAATCGAAATTCGACAGTGATTATCCGTGATGTGACCTGGGCCAAGTTTGCTGTTTTAAATGAAACTTTTTCCTCTCTAAGTCCGAGTGGCCGCGTTCTTGCTTTTGATTGGTCAAATTTGGATCACGTGACTACCATATGGTTTTTCCAACTTTTTAAAATAATTTGTTAATTATCTGAGTAAAAATTCGTAATATGTTAATTAATACTCGTAGTAGTGGATTGATTACTTAAATCAACTTTGGTGACAAATCCATCAATATATTTCCTATTCGGTTTACGAGTTCGTGGTCTTCTATCGGGAGGTTTAACAGGTGGAACGTACGTACCATTTCGTTTAGCCTCTCGTTTTAGATGCTTTTTATGATGTCGACCTTGGGTTTTGACATCGGGATTTGACGAATTCGGCTGCTCGACCTGTGTTTCAGGTTGACTAGGGATGATAATATCTTTTTGGATATTGTTGTTTTCGGACATCCAATTTGGGTTTGGATGTTCTGTATTAGTTCCTACTAATTGATTCTCTTCCCATTCTTCGATGGGGTAAGAGGGAATGTATGGCAATAAATCTTGCGTGTTAATTGATTTCTCAATTTTTCTATTCCCAATTTTTGTGAGTTCATATGCACCTCCTCCATGGATTTTGGTGATTTCCCATGGGCCATCACGTTTTATCGCTAAACCCTTAGTGATATTATTATCCTTTATCCGATAAAATATGTGTCTTTCTCCACACTAAATCACCTAATTCGTATTCACATATATGATATTTATCATTATGTATTTTTTCGTGTTTCTCGTAATTTTTCTGCATCCTATGATACATATTTTGATGCG
>JH430938.1:4341-16852 GCA_000239455.1 Strigamia maritima | reverse complement strand
AAACAAAAGGACCAAAATTTGGTAGCATAAAATACAGTTTTGACATGAAAACAACAAACTACCAATTTGGTAAACTGGCCAAGATCATTAACTACATTAATAATACCAAAATAACTGTTAATGATCAATAATTGCCAAAATGAATTTACAGACAATATTTTAAATGCCTAATTGGCAATTATTATAACAGGGAGCCTTTGTTACTAAATAAAATAATTCAGAGCTGTGTTATGACAATCTTTGACATAAACACAGCCACAATTGGACTGAAATCACATGTTAGATTTACTAAATACCTACATTTGCCCCTTTAAATCAAACATGTGTTGCAAATAAAACAATAAACACTGTGGCACCATATAATGAATTTATTATATGGTGCCATTGAGGTAAAAGACACTACTTGGGTAACTGGTCGATCACAGAACCACACAACATTTTCATCCGATCACACTTGGTGAAAATGTCGGCTACAAGGTGTGTACGGAACCTGACAATAGCACCTTGTGCGTTGCGCTTGAGCTTGAAAATCCACTTATTTCCAAGGATATGGCTATGGCTTGGCCGGGGTCTAATTTCGAAAACTGATCTCTCCTCGAGAGTATCTAGTTCTTCAGCCATAGCTGCCTTCCACTTGTCACTCTCAGGTGACGACATAGCCTCCTCATAGGTAGACGGCTCTTGCACCTTAGCGCAGTAAACACGCACAGAATTAGTCTCTGCTTCACCATTGTCAACTTCTGGTTCAACCTCTGCATCTCTCGGTTGTTCAACGTCATCATCACTGTCTGAATTCACAGCATGGGTGGGATTGAAGTCATACTCGTCTGCTTTGTATTTCTCTTTTAAGTGGACTTCACACCACGCTTTGACATCTGGCCTGCTGCGCAGGGCTGTGTGCAATCCCGGGGCATAATAATATACATCCCACTGCCCTTTTGTGGCACTCGATTGTCTTTGGACTTCCTCCCTTTCCCAACCTGGCTTATGGGTTACAGGCACCCTGTGCGCTACCCTGGTAGGTCTTAAAGGGCTGGTGGCAATCGAAAATTCTTTCTTATGCGTCGACACAAAAGGAGGGATATCTCGGGTCGGAAATCTCTGCGCTGCAGGTGCTGAAATAGGAGATGGGGGACGCGTTGACGTGAGTCTGGGACGTGGGGTTGTGGTATCCTCATCATCAGTGTCACTAGTATCACTGGGTGATGGAGCAAACACATTCTTACCGACACTAGTCTCAAATGGACTGTCCCCTACGTGGGTCTGTACAACATCTTTGTACAACCTAGTCTCGTCAAACTTGACATGCTTAGACTCATAGACATCACCTGATATCGGATCCCAGATCCTAAACCCCCTAGTTCCCATGGCATATCCCACCATAACACCCTTCCAGGCTCGTGACTCCAACTTGTCACACCTACTTGGCTTTGGCACGTGCACAAAAGCCAAAAAACCTGGGATCTTTAAGTGTGCTAAGGACACTGGGCGTTTCCAAAATAGGACATAAGGGATTTTAATTCCCAGACGAGAGTGAGGATACCTGTTCTTTAGGTAGACCAGGGTTATAGCTAATTCGGCACAGAGTGGCTTTGGCAGTCCAGCACCGAGTAACATGGCTCGAATGCTATTTAAAACCGTGCAATTTACTCGCTCTGCCACGCCATTCATTTCTGGGTTATAGCTATTAGTTCTTTGTATGCTCACACCAAGTGAGGTTAAGAACTGCTCAAATTCACTAGATGTGAACTCCCCACCTCTGTCTGTGCGGATTGCTTTGACTTTCTTACCGGTTGAACGTTCAATACGCGCGTGAAACTTCTTATAAGTTTCAAATACTTGGTCTTTGGAGCGCAAAGGAAAAATCCAAGTATAGTGGTAGCATCATCCACTACGCATAATAAATACTTCGCTTCCCCTAGGGATGCGACAGGACAGGGCCCCCATAGGTCCATGTGAAGTAATTCAAGAGGCTCACTAGCTACTAGCAGACTTTCAGACTTAAATCCTGCCCTGGTGGATTTAGACAACACACAATTGTCACAAATGGCATTTGACACCTTTTGGTGCAACTCAATACCCTTAACATTAACATTGTTCAATAAATAATTTAAACCCTTTGTGTACATGTGTCCAAAACGTTGGTGCCACATGTTCACAGAGACACTGTAATTCTCAGGCTTGCCCGTTGGACTTGGCTCTGTTGCACGAGTTCCAGACTTATTTAAATTAGTATTAGTACTTTGTCAGTACTTAACAGGCCCCTGAATACGATAGAGTCCATCCTCTAATTTACCGTACAATGAGCAAACCTTGGAATTAGTTTTATACACTTTCATTAAATTATTATAAATTGACACATGGTATTTTGCACAATCGATTTTGTCAATAGAAATGAGATTACGCTTAAAGTTTTTCACAAAGTACACATTTAGAAGTATGATCTCATGAGGGGCTCCTTGCACTTGCACTGTGAGCTCAATTGTACCACGAACGGTGATACTGGATGAGCCCTCACCCAACTCTAGGCGCATGGGTTGAAGTTCTTCGAACTCGCAGAACATTTCCCTGTTGCCACAAACATGGTGTGACGCACATGAATCCAAGTACCATGCCGTTGAGGTGAGATTCACACTTGCACTGCACACCTAAGGTGACTGCGGAACAGTTGGTTCACCTGGTGCGTTGGCAAACCATGCAGACTGTGGCTTATGTGCTTCAGCCGGTACACTAGGCGCTTGACGCCCACCTCGGCGTCTTTCTCGGCCACGGCCACGCCCTTGTTGCTGTGGTTGGCCCTGCTGTGGCTGCTGAGACCTAGGCACCTTTGGTTTGGTGCAATCACGTGCGTAGTGACCTTGATGCCACAGTTGTAGCAGGTGATTGACCGCAGACGAGCCTTGCCGCCACTGGATGAAGCACCACTATCACTCACTACACTATGGCCTTTAAGACTTAATGAATAAGCCGTAGCCGCCTCGAGAGATTTTTCACTAAGTTTCCTGCGGTTGTTTTCTAACAATAACGCTTCTTGGACCTTCCATTCTGGGCAATCTCGTATGAAATGTCCTTTTTTGTGGCAGTTGAAGCATGTCAGGGACTCGGAGTTTGACACTTCCTTTCTGGTTCTGACATCTTGTTTGAAATGCTGCCTACATCTCCAACAGGTGATTCCTGCATGGTCCTTCCTGCTGCTTGACTTGGTTATGTCCTTCTCGGACATCTTGGCGATCTGAAAAACTCAAAAGACAAGACAATTTCTGCTCAAATTGAAGAATTTGCAATTTCTTACTGATTTTTGTCCAAATTCACTTTTGGGCAATTTTGGATGCTTGTCCTGGTCCAATTAACCATCCTCTGCTACCAATTGTTGTGGAATACGTTTGGCCAGGACCCACGAGCACCGTAATGGTGAAGAAATTGGTGGAAATCAAAGTTTTGCAATTTTTGGAAATTTTGATTTTGGATGGAAAATCCGAGATCGCTCGGCGGGACCCGGTGGCCCGGCTGCGGCCAAAAGTTGAAGCGATTCCCGTTGCCCCAAAAGTCAGCCCTAAATATGCATCTGAGCACTCCGGCGATAGGCTGGCTGTGTTCCTCGTACCCTGTTTGGTATCTGACATTAAATTCAGAATTTTTGCCCAATGCATTCGTTTCCTGCGGTCCAAATGGCAATTTGCAGCTCCAAACACAAGTAGTGAAAAATAGGCTGATCAGCCTCGATTTGCGCACTACCTCGTGCAGTTAGCGGCGGGACTCTGCATACGTTCCTGGCCACGAAAAGGCACTCGTTGGCCGCAGACTAACTGCTTATATGCCAGTGTTGTCATAAATCTTATAATTTCGAGAAAACTCACATTTAAACGATCCAAACATGTAAAACATGGCAGTACCTGGCAGTAATTTCAGAATTTCGACTCGACTGGTACGCACTGGACATCAAAAATACCGCAATAAGGTGAAAACCAAAAGTGCACCAAATGGTGCTTTGCTGCGGTACGATGTAGGGAATTCTCGCTGAATTCCAGCCTCATGTGGGACTAGCGGCTTCTGGCTGACGTACGTGAACTTCGATTCGCGCACTACGTCTCGGAACCGGCGACGTGACTTTGCGTACTTCTTCGGCCGCGTAAAGGCTCTCGGCGGCCGCAGACAAACTGCTTATATGCCGCAAGTGAATTAATGCATGTAATTTCGAGAAAACTCACTCTCAAACAGTCCAAACATGTAAAACAACTTGTTTATTGGCAGGAGCACTTCACAGGCGCCATCTTGGCTGAACCTGGACAGGAAGGAGAAGGCCCGGGACAAATTGTAGTCTCGGGCTGAATAAAAGCATTAAATCATTGCTAAAAATAGCCACTCATCACCTAGGTGATGGAAATGCTTCGTAAAATAGAGAACTGATGTCATACATCTAGATCACTTGACATGCATTTCCCTAAAAGGAGAAATGACAAACAAAAGGACCAAATTGGTGCATAAAATACAGTTTTGACATGAAAACAAAAACTACCAATTTGGTAAACTGGCCAAGATCATTAACTACATTAATAATACCAAAATAACTGTTAATGATCAATAATTGCCAAAATGAATTTACAGACAATATTTTAAATGCCTAATTGGCAATTATTATAACACGGGGCCTTTGTTATTAAATAAAATAATTCAGAGCTGTGTTATGACAATCTTTGACATAAACACAGCCACAATTGGACTGAAATCACATGTTAGATTTACTAAATACCTACAAGATCTACATATTTTCGATATCGAGATATCGAAATATCGAACGTACGATATCAAATCGATATCGATTCGATATATTTTTTTTGTTACCTGGGTAAGCGCAATATTTATTATCCACTTATTTATATTTATTGGTACAGTTCGAATATGCTGCTAAAGACGCAACAGCGTGCTCTAGTGGCAATTCTCTACCACAACTACGGTTCGAGGCTGTCACAAATATTAAAACAATACAGTGTATTTAGTTCATTGGTTAAATAAAACATAGCTAATGTAATAATGGTAGGTACCATACCGTAATTGTTTATACGTTGACAATTTAATAATAGTACAACACCAATGTTTTGTTGAAAGTTATAATGGCGAAATAAAGATAAGAATAACTTTGAAAAAAGTGTAAATCGTAAGTGATGCAAGTTCTATTTGTTAAATACCTCAACCGCAATATTTTGTTCTTACCACAGAAATGGTTTTAACGATGCAATAAAAGTGGCAATACTTTTCCAGCAATGTCTCATCAACAACGAAAACGACAAAGTTCTAAAGAACAAATTTCATGTAATCCGTCTGATGTAAGCATGACTTACAACCCCCACCTTTGTCGAGCACTACCTCCAGATGACAATAAGCAACATTCGCGACCAGCTACTCCAGAAACTAACAAGCGACATTCCGTGCTCGCAAGACCGTGCTCGCCAGTGTCTACGATTTCCTTGTGTCAATCAACTTTAGAATCACAACCTTACCAATCTCAGTCTCGTTCGAGGCCATGCAGTCCAGAGTATTCAGTGGTCGTCTGTCAACCAAATCCACTTTGTAAAAAGTACAACTTGAGACCAGATAGTCCAGAATGTAAGCAAATTCCACGAGTATGTGGTCCGGAGTTTGTACTTCCAGTGCGAACACCGAGTCCAGAATGTAACGAGCAACATTCAAGACCATGTACTCCGGAGTGGGTAATTCCGGTCCACAAACCAGGTCCAGAATTTAAGAAGCAATATCCGAGATCATGTAGTCCGGAGTTTGTAACGACTCCAGAGTGCAACAAGCAACATTCTAGACCATGTAGTCCTAGTCCGGTGTTGGTGACGAATCTCCCAAAACAAAGTCGAGAAAGCAACAAGCAACAAGCAAGACCATGTACTAGTCCGGCTTTGGTGTTTCTAACTACAACTCCAAAACAAAGTCCAGAATGCAACAAGCAACAACCCAGACCAAGCGATAAAGCTGAGTTTGACAAACCAACACCACAACCGAATGCAGAATGCACAGTACCAATAGGTCTGCCATGTTCACATTCAATTCTCTCGAAAAAGCAAAAACACCAATCGAAACGTCTTTCCAGCAACGTACCGGTATGTTCAAATCTTGAAGGAGAACAGAGTTCTATTATTTGCACTCGTTGTCGACCAGCAAAAAAAGAAATATCTTCAAATCCATGTCCATGTCCACGCAGCAGTTGTATAATGCCTAAAACGAGTCCAAGTTCAAGTCCGCCTTCTAGCCGAAGTCAATCTCCTCGTTCCGGTCGTAATAAAGTTCCAGTACCGTCTGCCAGAAAAATCGGTAGTTGTCATGCACACCGACGATGTGGCCATCATCCCGAGGGATATACCTGTACTCACGACAGGCCTTTTTTTATCCCATGTCCTATAAGTTTGCAAAGAGAGGACGACAAGATAGCAAAAGTATTGGCGTTTGGGTTACTTTTATTATTACTGGCTACGATTATCCTTCTCGCTTTGGGTCATGATGATAATGATAAAAAGGACGACGATGACATGGATGAAATACGAGATGAAGATGATAAAGCTGAAGTAATTAATGGTACAACAACAAACGATGAATTATAAATAAAAAACTAAATAAATATGAATACGTACGGTATTGCTGAAGTTTGAGTCATATAATTCTAATTTTATGACTGTTAAATTAAGAATTCGCATAGAAATATAAAAATAAATGTACTTTAATAATAACAATTTGGATATTTTGGTCATAAATAACCTTGTAATAATCCGGTATCCAATTTAGGATTCTTGTCTTTTTCATGTTTTCAGTTGATAATTGACATTTTTCGGCATTTTAATAACTTTTGTTGCTTTTTTTTAAATTTACATACACAGTTTTTGCTCATTCTTACACCAGGGGGCCTAGTTCAGATGGTAGAGTGCTTGCTTAGCATGCAGGAGGTACAGGGATCAATGCCCTGCGCGTCCACTAAATTTTTTTCTTCTATTTTTTAAAAAACAAAATAACAAACAACAATTCTGGAGCACTCAATTTGTTTATCAAAATCTATTTCTTTGAAATGCATGAAAATAAAACTTCAGCAAAATTAAATTATTTTTTTATCTAAAATCAGATTTTAAGTACCACATTCGGTTTTCCTTTGAAAAATCACAAATTTGATACAACAAAGCTTTAAATACAGAAGACTTTTCATTCGGAAGTTTAGCCTTAAAATGCTCTAAAATTTCCTGAGTTGCAGCTTGACCATTTACCGCCGACTGAAACGCGATAAAATTCCGCATATCCACCAACAATTCGTCGTACTCGGTGTTCGGTTGAATGGCTATCGCTGCATTTTCCTCATCGCTTTCAGAGTCTCCCTTCTCCAAACAATCCCTCTCTTTTAATTTCGACAACAATTCCTGAGTAGATGAGACACTTGTCGACGTAAATTGAGGTGCGACAAAAATTTTAGTCTTCATATTGTATGACAAGTTCGATTCTCCCGATGTGACCGTTTCGCATTTCTCTTTTGATGACGCTGGCGTTGATGTCGACAACAACAAATTGTTTTGTACGAGATGAGTATTTTTCTTCTGTCCAAAACGAAGTCTAAAATTGAAAATATTATTAAAATTTCATACTAAATTCTATAAATTAAATTATACTTTGGTATTTTAGGGAGTGTTTCTTGAGACCCGGTCCAATTGGGGACCCCTTCTACAGCGGGAAAGCAAAATTTCCTCGACCTGCGCACTTTCTTGATGCAATCTTTAGCAACCCGATCAGCTTCGGCTTCAACTATTTTGTAATCGGATTCGGGAGATTCCATTATGACGTCGTGTTGAAGAGCAGATTGTAAACCTTAGAAATAATATAGGTACTCATTCTAAAAAATAAAAAATATACATATATAGTATTATTGTTTTATACCAGTTTTTGAAAAGAGTTTTTTCAAAACATAATCGTCTTGCTTATTGCTTTCTCCCTCTCTGTCTTCGTTTTCTTGTTTATAAACTTCTTGCTTGACAAGATAACTCACTTGCTCGCCTTCAAACACTGTAAAAACAACAGTTGTTAATAAAACGTAACTATTATAAATCACAAAAATAAACTTACAACTAGTTTTAACTTTCTTTTTTTTCTTGATTTTCTTGATTTTCTTATTATTATCCACATTTAAACCGTTATTTGTACCTGGAAATGATTTACCGAGTTTCTGACTTATTTTTTTTGCTAATTCGCGCATTTGTTCGCATTTTTCTTCTGATAAAACGATATTTGATGATTCGCCATTAACCGCGGATTCACTAACCAAACCAGAATTAAGTTTAACATCATTGCCAGTTTTATTATCAATTTTCTTTGGCGATTTTTTTCCTCGGTCCTTCCGTTTCCCAGCTGGTTCCTTAATTTCGGAACCTGTTCCGGCAAAAAGAGCCATCGACTCGGCCCCTTCGCTTCCCTGCTCTTGAAGCGTAAATAAATCGTACAATTCGTTGTTTTTAAAGAATCTTCTCTGTCTCGGATCCTTCAACACGCGATTGGTTAAAAACTGTTTGAAAATTTGTCTACAAATAAACAGAATAATTAGTCGCTTTCAAAAATGCAAGTACCGTAAATAAGTATTTATTAGAGGGACTTTGCAAAATTCAATTTAAGCCTACACAATCTAACACAAATAATTTTGATGTCATTGTAACGAGATAGCTATGTCTATATTATAACGACATAATTATGTCGTTATAATGACAAATTTTTTTCTCTCTGATGTCTCAAAGCTACCATACTAAAACCTGTGATAAATTTTTTCCTCGATCGTTCCCGTGGTTAATAATCGATAAATGGTCACATTTTTCTCCTGTCCGATCCTCCACACTCTTTCCTTGGCTTGTAAATCGGTACTCGGATTCCAATCGGGATCAAAGATAATAACGCGATTGGCTCCGGTTAAATTGACCCCCAAACCACCAACGCGAGTCGTGAGCAGAAAAATAAATATCGATGGATCCTAAATAAAATTAGTAACTTTTAATTTTTAAAGCTATTTTTTTAACAATGTACCGAATTGAATTTAGTTATTAGCGGCTGCCTAGACCCGATCGAAGTTGTGCCATCCATTTTAAAATACGTGTATTCGCGGCTTTTTATAAAATCCTCCAAAATTCGTAACATCTGAGAAAAATTAATCGAGGTTAATTGAGATTTTAAAAAAATATTCTTTTGTTGTTAAATACTTGTCGACTCTGGGTGAATAACAGAACTCTATGTTGCTGCGCGTGCCATATTTTCAAAATTGCTTCGACCACGATCAATTTTCCCGATCGCTTCCAATAGCCGTATCGCATTTCATCGCTTAAAGTCGATTCGTCAACGTCACCGAAATGTTTCGGCCCACCGGTAAACAAGTCGGCGTGATTGCAAATCTTGCGTAGATGAACCAGTCCCACAAACACCTGGAGTCTGCTGGTCATAATGGACTTGAGTTCGTCCGAATTCAAGTATTCCTTGTATGCATTTCGCTGTTCGTCAGTTAATTGACAGAATAAAACTTGTTCATTTTTATTTGGAAGACTAATGTTCATTTTCACGTCAGATTTCATTCTTCTGAGAATGTAAGCATTAATTGTGTCCCGTAAAACAACTGCGCATTTATAAGCTACTCGAATCTGCAAATAATTTTAAAATGTTAGCTATCCTGTAGTTCTAAAAAATTCACTAAAATAAAATAAAACCTGCACGGTAGATGCGTTAGCGTAACCTCCTAATGTAATAGGAACTGAAAACTGTTCCATAAATACTGGCAATGTCCCTAATTTTCCGGGAAATGTAAAGTCAAAAAGTGACCATAATTCCTTTAAATTATTTTGAAGTGGTGATCCTGATAAAATAACCCGATGTGGAGTAGGAAACTATATTTGTTTAACACATTAACAAATCAATTTTATAAAAAAATATAAATATAATTATTTCTTTCCACCTGTTTGCAAGCTAATGTGATCTGAGCATCTGGGTTTCGAATTTTGTGTCCTTCGTCTAGTATCACATAATGCCAATCGTAGCGTAAAAGTATTTGCTGATGCAAATTCACACCACCGTATGATGTTATCAAAATCCCACCGTGATTATTAATATTACGAATCAGTGATTCCTAATTTAAAAATAAATAAATAAATATTAGATATTATTATGAGTATCAAATCGTCACAATAAATGAAAATCAATATTTCGCTCGAAATAAATCATTTAAAATCACTTTGGTCCCTGTGTAAGATCCAGATTCGTGTAAAATTGCAACTCTAAATGGGGGCCACCATGTATGAAATTCTTTCACCCATTGCAACATGACAGTGGTCGGTGTCACGATTAAAACGGGACCTAATCCTCGAAACCTAAATTCAAAAATAATTAATTTTTACACAGAAATGTGCAATTTCTTAACAAACTTGTCGCCCCGTGTAATAATTTTACTGAACCACAATCCGGCTAAAAAGGCTATAACTTGAATCGTTTTTCCCAGTCCCATTTCGTCGCCAATAATTCCGCCACATTGCTGACAATGTAATTCCCATAACCACTGCACGCACGTTTGCTGGAACCTAAATTTTCAAGGAAAATAAATGTACGGTATGAATTAATTACATTTTTATTTTTTTGAAAAAAATATCTATACTTGTATAATTTATTCCATAACGACGATGGAACTTTGAAACCGTCTCCCAAATCTTGAAATTGCTCAATCACATCTTTTCCGTCCATGATTTGACTGTGTTTAATTTTCAATCGTTCGCGCTGCCATTTTTTTATCCGTTTCAAATAATCGTCTTGATTGCCGTCGTCCACGTAACGCTTGGTCCTGGATCCATTCTTCGTTTTCTCATCGCCACTTTCTTCGCCGCTCGAACTAAGCTTTCTCTTTTTGGAAAATCGTTTTTTTTACCTACAATTTCAATATAATGTAAACATCGGCACGTAAAGTGCACATTTTTCCAAATTTATAATAATTATACCGTACCTTCATCTTCTTCGTCACTAGATGGAACATAATCTGAATCAGATAAACGTTTTCCATCGAACTGATCCAAATCTATAATTTGTTCTGGCTCTTTCCAGTGATAAAATTTTTTCCCGCTCAGACTTTTATCTCCTTGCAAAACCGTACCAAGTTGTTCCTTATTGCGCTTTTTTTTCACCGTATTTATATTCGCAATTGGTGATTTTAAATCCGGTTTATCCTTCGATTCCTTCCCTTTCGCTTTCGTTTTGACAACTTTTTTTTTCCCCAACTCCTCTTGACTCAATAAATATTTTTCAAAATCTGTTAATCCCGATGGCTGTATCAAAGACGGGGCCTTTTTAGCACCTATTACCGTCCCGAAGGGTGTCATGTGACCAGTTCGTATTAATTTCTCTTCATTCGTTTCTTCCTGACACAAGCCAAAAATATTTTCAAGCTGGTAACGACTTTCAGGATCCATTTCCTCGTCATCTAAAAAAGTAATTAACTGATTAAAATTAAAAGCAACAAAATATTCAAACACTTTGCTTACCATCATCACTATCATCAATATTCCCCCTTAAATCACCATCAATTCGTGCGAGTAATGACTTCTGCTTAGCTAATAACTTCTTCATTTGTTTATCCTACGAACAGAAATAAGAATAAAAATAAAAATTAAAATAAAAACGTTATTTAAACATTACTTTATTCTCTTTTTCTCTTCTAATTGATTCAACCTGTCTCTTAATAGCTTTAGTCCACGTTGAAGTGTCGTTCGAAGGCATCGCCAATGCTTGTTCAATGTGTTTCAGTCGCTGTTTAACAGATCTAAAAAATATCAGATGATAATAAATCGAATTTTCCGAATTTCTTCACACAAAACAAACCTAATATCAAATTTCACACTTTCTAATTCGATCTTAGCACTTTCTGCTTGCCTTTCTTTTTCCTGCTCATCGACCTTCCTTAATATTCCTTCTTCGAATTCACATTGATTGTAAACACTGACGCCGCATAAATCTTCTAATTTCAAATCCTGTTCGTGGAATGTTGATGATGTACCACTTTCACTGACAAATGAAAAGGGATCTTGAAATGATGTACAGGGAATACTTTGCACAAAGTCATTGAGTGTGTCTATCGTGCTCTCGACTTTTGGGATAACTAATTCATCGATATCCGCACAAAAATCCCTCGTCGACTCGTTATTATCAGCTGCCATTGCCATCACGATTCACAATTTCTTAGTTTTATTACTAGATATCTTCTATTAAAGTATGTTTGGCTCGTTCTTATACCCAAACACCACCTTCTTTGCAGCCGGTTTCCATTGATTTCGCAATATTCGCATCCTGATTTCTGACTTTGATCGCCTTCGCTGTTGTCTCCCGAAAATATCGCTATCTAGTTCAGTTGTGTTGTAATGACCATTATAATTCAATTTCTACCAGATAGTTGTAGTGTTTATTCTATGCACCAGATGGCGCTAATAATAATTGTACAGTAGTACAATTACTAAAAAAGTTA
>JH430937.1:16905-28222 GCA_000239455.1 Strigamia maritima | reverse complement strand
AACAAAAAGAAGCCAAATTAATAATACAAATCGAGCAAACTCACGCATAAAGTCCATAAAAGCAATTCCTGGTTTTATTGAGCAGATAGAACAATTCAAGCGCCATCTTGGCGGTACAGACACGGGAACCAGAGTACCTGTCTGGAACCCAGACCAAAGACAAGTGACTTCATCAAAATAAATTTTCCATGACATCATAACAGTATGTCATGAAAAATACCAAAGACAGTAAAACATGATAAAGTATGACAAGCTGTCATGACATCATGACAGTGTGTCATATTAAATACTTAAACAAGCAATTAAATCACAGAACACGACATAACAAGCTAGATCCACTAAACCAAAGTTATCCACCACATTGCAGTCATGCTCAATGATCACAGGTAAGTAAGATACATTTCTGTGTACTTATTTCAAATAAACAGGCGCAATAAAAAGGGAAAATTCCCAAACAATTTTCCAAATAACAAAATATGAAGCATGACTCTGCTTTTACATAAAACAAACAGAGTCCAACAATTTGTACACAAACACATAAGTACACATGGGCCAAACAATAAACTATAAATCTTTTATAGTGGCAAAACCTTTAATGATAAAAGACCTAATCTGAAATTGGTTCTGCACACTTGCAGACCTAAATATTTCAATTTACCATATACTAACACAGATCCGATTTCAAATTTTCTCACATTGCAATATGGCAATCAAACTCCAACAAATTTCGATTCTAGGACACCATGTGGTGTGTGCTTGAGTCAACAATTTTGGGACTTACCTAACACACGACGATTACCATGTCTCAACTGCATGGGTTGGACCAAAGTTTATCCGTAATTACCGTTGGAAAAAGCTATTTCACGTTCTACATATAGCGCGACCGCGAAACTCTGTCAAATCAAATGGTTTTCCGTAACCAACTGGAAAAAACGGGTCAGCGATACGAGTTTACTGCCGATCGGCCATGCGAAGCGCCCACGTTTAGAAAATTCGACCGCAACTTTCGTTAATGCAGAACTTAGCACGGGCAGTCCAGCAGTTGTCCCGGCTGCTAAACAAGCACAGGAGAAGTCAAAAACTCGGCAAGGTGATAAAGAAAATAAGCTCTTGGCACAGGCCAAATTGTTGTGGAATACGTTTGGCCAGGACTCACAAGCACTTGATTTTCACCAATTTCTTCATCATTACGATGAAGAAATTGGTGAAAATCAAATTTTTGCAATTTTTGGAACTTTTAATTTTGGATGGAAAATCCGAGATCGCTCGGCGGGACTCGGTGGCCCAGCTGCGACCAAAAGTATACGCGATTCCCTTCGACCCAAAAGTCGACTCTAAATATGCTTCTGAGAGCTCCGGCGATAGGCTGGCTGTGTTCCTCGTACCTCGCTTGGTATCTGACAGTAAATTCATAATTTTTGCCCAACTGATACGCACTGGACATCAAAAATACCGCTATAAAGTGAAAAACCAATGTGCACTGAATTTGCTGCGGTACGACGTAGGGAGTTCGCGCTGAATTCTAGCCGCGTGTGAGACGAGCGGCTTCTGGCTGACGTACTCCGATTCGCGCACGTCTCGGAATTGGCGACGTGGCTTCTCGTGCTTCTTCGGCCTCGTAAAGGCTCTCGGCGGCCGCAGACAAACTGCTTATATGCCGCAGAAGTGAATAAATGCATGTAATTTCGAGAAAACTCACTCTTAAACGGTCCAAACATGTAAAACAACTTGTTTATTCACAGGAGCACTTCACAGGTGCCATCTTGGCTGAACCTGGACAGGAAGAAGAAAGGCCCGGGGCAAATTGTAGTCTCGGACTGAATAAAAGCATTAAGTCATTGCTAAAAATAGCCACTCATCACCTTGGTGATGGAAATGCTTTGTAAAACAGAGAACTGATGTCATACATCTAGATTACTTGACATGCAGTTCTCTAAAAAGAGAAATGACAAACACATGGACCAAATTGGTGCATAAAATAGTTTTGACATGAAAACAAAAACTACCAATTTGGTAAACTGGCCAAGACCATTAACTACACTAATAATACCAAAATAACTGTTAATGATCAATAATTGCCAAAATAAATTTACAGACAATATTTTAAATGCCTAATTGGCAATTATTTCAATACAGGGGTTTTTGTCAGTAGGATAATAATTCAGAGATGTGTTAGTACCTTTGACCTTAACACAGCCACAATTAGGTTGAAATCACGTGTTGGATTTACTAAACACCTACACAAATGAGTTGCTTTCCTCGTCACCATCGTAAATAAACCAATTTCTGAGAAGGCAGGCAATACGCCCGCTCCAGTGATTACTCTTCTTTTGGCTCCCATCACACTGAACTCTGTTGTTGACGCAGCAACAGAAGTAGAAAATGGTTCACTTACTAATTCTTCATCAGAGCTTGCACTAGTTACACATGAAGAATTCCATCGATGTTGCCCATTGATAGACGTGCAAGCACAATGGAAATTGAAACTCCCTTTGGTTGTATGCACATCAGTGGTATATGACGGAAGAGCAGATACGGCCAGTGCTACTTGAAAAAATGGTCATAAGAATGTGAGTAAATCTTAGATTTCTCACGACCACCCAAAAGCACGACCAAATTGTGAAATGACGAGAGCTGATGCGTGTAGTGGATGCACTCATTGGTGAAACTATGGCGACCTGGTATGCAGCACTGCCATCGGTCCAGGCACTACCTACTCCTCTCATCATCACAGATTGTGTGGCAGCTGAATAGACTAACCAGGAGTTCTTACGCTCAGCTGTAAGGCATTTAGGAAGTCTACCAGCCATCCCAAAATTGCCTGCTTGCTTGATTCAAAGAATGTTTTCACCAGTTATGGAGGCACCGGCAGCAGTCATCGGCAGCAGTCATCATTCCACGCGTCATCGAGGGTGGATTGGTCCCGTTCCCACAGCCAGCAACATTTTTCAGTTGCGTGTTAGTCACTCAAGATGCTCTAAAACGCTGACGTGCTGGCAAAAAATCGCAAAAACGGCCCAAATGCGTCCAATTGCAGTCGTGGATGGTATGAAGGCACATGTGGCAGCAACTTCCGCTGTCTCAGTGCCCTTAACAACAGAACTGGTCGAGAGTGCAGCAATGGACACTGAAGAACCAGACTAATCATACCGTGCAGACTAATGTTTTTTCTTCTTTTTTTGTTTTTCTGTGTTTAATAAAAAAGATTTTTTTACTTTTCTTTTAGTTACAAAATCAAATCCGGACCCAGCAAATTCTTTTTGTGGGAATTTCCATTTCCTTTGTTTTCAAAATTAATTAAATTTGAATTATTTACTTTTATCTTAATTTTTTTGTGTTAATTTCAATTTTTTCTTACCACTGTGAATTTTTTTAAATTTGTTTACAGGACATTGTAAGTATTCTTATTGTTCCTCAAAACTTCCTGTGCAACCAATTACAGATTAAGTTTTGATTCGTTTCTTGCAAAAATGTTGCACCCAGTTTTTCAAATCTTGAGCGGCAATATACAGTACAACACATTGTTTAAGTGTTATTTAGAGCTGTGTCCCCACAGTGTTAGTTAGTGGTCTAGTGTTTGTAATGTTTCTATCTCTGCTTTTTAAAAGAAGATGAGATGTGACAGATTACCATACCACGGTATAGTACCGTCACTGATCATCACTACTCTATGGCCCCGTATCCCATTTGTAAGTATGGACCTTCCTCAGGCAATGGTCAACTGTGGTGAAAGTTCGCAGCTGGCCAAAATGATGAAAAATCGAAAAATGGCACTTTTGATTTTCGATGGAAAATCGAGTTCGGCTCGGCGGGAGCAAGTGGCCCGGCTGCGGCCGAAAGTTGACGCGATTCCCGTCGACCGAAATGTTGGCTCAAAATTGCAAAATTTGGGCTTCGGGACCTAGCGGATCGTGTTCACCATGGTCCAAATAGTACCCAGCATTGAAATCATAATTTTAGGCCGAGCGGTTTCGGTGAAATTCCTGAAAAACCGCTTAAAAACACAAGATAAAGTTTCCTGATGATCGCAAATGGCGGACAGCCTTGTGCCGTCAGTGCCGGGCATCAGCACTCGTAATGGGCGGTAATGGAGCGTTGGCTGGCCGCGGACGAACCGCTTATAGTGCCGGCAATGATACAAAGTCAAATTAATTGTTCAAATCGAAAGAACTCACGCATTTGGTCCTTAAAAACACATTTCCTGGTTTATTGAGCACATGAAGAAAAACGGGCGCCATCTTGGCGGTACAGACACGGGTCCAAGAGTGACAAGCTTGGAACCCAGACCAGAACATGGTCAAATGACAAGTTTTTGTGACATCATGACTGCATGTCACAAAATACACTTAAACAAGCAAAATATTACAAGACATGACAAATATAGGCAAGATCAGTTGACATGTCTTATGATTACAAATCCAGCAAGAAAATCACAGAATATGACTTACATAGGCAAAATGAAAACATACAAGCTCCAAGTTACTAAAATCACTGAAATCATATTCTGCAATACCAAATAAGTGAAAATACATGATTGTGTACATTTTAAAAGAAATATCTGGATAATAAAATTTAAGAAAAATTCCAAAATAATATTTTTACACTTCATAATTAATCAATTGACTCTGTTTGCAAAAAAATAAACAGAGCCCAGATAATACAGAGAAATATAAATGTACACAAATATACAAGGCCAAACAATAAACTACAAATCTGTTATAGTAATTAAGTCTTTAAACAAAGCACATTAGCAGGTGTTGGTTCCATACACTTGGGAACCTAAATACTTCAATTTACAATGTCAACACCATTCATCACTAGATGGCAGCAAGGATGGGATAATCTCCGGAAGTAACCTAGTGGTCACCAGGGGGATTAGGAGAGTAGGAGAAGCTAAGAGACACAAGGAGAGGCCAGTTGGTATCGAGCAACCGCCAAGCAACACCTGTTCTTGATCACTGCTCCCAGCCTCCTTGCTTGTCCCAATAAAGCATGTGGTCCCAGCTTACTGGGCCTCACCTCCATGAGCAGATGTAGTAGCTGCTGCTAAACACAGCAATAGACTGCAAGTTCTTCAACCATGCGGTCCTTGCCCTTAGGGTTGAGTATCGCGGGTCTGGCATAAGTGACCTGCCTTCGGGCACCGGCTAGTAAGCACGGAAGTGAGAGATGCGACCCCTAGACACTCAATAAAAGCTGTAAAACCTAAATCGCGACTGTTGTCTCTTGTTCTTAAGTGACTTGGGCCTCTAACCTCCCCTGTCTTATCCCTAAGACAGTTGAGAAGTGAAACCTAATCACAAATTAGATATTTTGCATAAATATCCTGAGATTAAAAAAATATTTCTGAAATTTAACACCTCTCTTACATCATGTGCTCCTGTAGAAAGATTATTTAGTGGAGAAAAATTAATCATGACTCCACAATGTAACAGGCTAACTGATGACAGGTTTGAAAGACTGCTGTTGTTAAAACAAAATTTTAATTTGTTTTAATTATTTTTATTTTTTATTCATTTTAATTATTTATATTTATTTCTAGTTTTTTCTCATTAATTTTTCATTTTTGTATCAATCTATAAATAAAGTTTTTGCAATTTTTAAAAAAATTTATATTTATTATTCATTTTTTTTCGTTTTTTTCACTTTTTTAGTAAAAATTTTTTTTCGACAGGAAACACAATGGTAACTGTAACAGTAACATAAAAAACACAACTATAACTAGCTACTTTTCTGCAGTTACACCAGATAACGGTTACTGTAGTAACTAGTTTTTTTTAAAACAGTAACTGTAATGGTAACTAGTTACTGTTTGTGTGTAACGCATGCAACACTGTTCCTCAATGGTTCACTGCATCAGTAGTACATTAAAGTAGATGTTTTATATATTAAAGAAAGGTTTGGACAAAACTTAAAAGTTGGGTGATGTTAAGTAGGTATTTTGATATTGTTACGGTGTGGTACTGTCAGACCACCATAGCAGTCCGAATCCAATAATAAGTGGATCTTTAAAGCTACCATAGATTTTCACAACTAGTAGTAGTATAAACGCCAGGAATCACCACCAGAAGTCGTACCTCCGATGACATCGATTACATCAGTAAGTCGAACTCACGGAAGCAAATCATAGGATAAAGATTACGTCATTGCTAATTATTATTCACAACCAATCATAGTAGGTTGCCAGAGTATAAGAGGTTAAGATCTGATCCAGAGCAGAGTTCTCGCCTGGTCTTGGACCATATCACTTGTTGATAAATGAAATGTAAGTGTACTAACACCATGTTACAAACTCCTTACCTTTCGGTTGGAGGCAACTCGACTCGTTGAGAGTCCGACAGCCTTCCGATCATTCGCATTAGGCATTTATTATCATTCAACCAAAGACAAAGTGTACTAACTCATTTATTAGTATTTGTATTAGTTTTTGTATTTGATTTAAGTGAGCAAGTGTTTCGCTAAGTATTTCAACCGATGTATTATCTTAATTGTTATGATTTAAATTTAAATGTTCTCTTAATGATAAATAAAGAGACCATGTTTTGTTAAGTTAAACACCTGTCTCATGATTCATCCGAACTCAACGCTCAATCACGCGCATAAATTAGTTTGTATTAATTGCAGACGTATGTTAGTCTTAACTTATCAACCTGTTACTTGGCTCATCATCCCTATGAGTCACGTAACAATATGTTGGTGGTATATGAATTGAGTTAATGCATTTAATTACAATGAATGATTTGGATTAGTGTACAGGATTCTTATAGATGAATATCTTAAACGTGATCCCTTTATGTTCTGTATGCAAGACATTCAGCATTCTAGAGTATACATAATGTCCCATTTTAAAATGCACTATTTTATTTTCTCTATGTTGACAATCACTAGGATGTCTGATGATCTTCACAGGAAATGGACCAGAGAAAAATTATGAGGCACGGTTCAGCAATGACAGCAATGTCAATATTCATAATGTACACTCAAAAGAAATCCAAACTGGCTCCGCTCAGACTACTCACCAATATTGTACAAATGTCTGGTGTGGCATTTATAGAGCACACATTATTGACCCAGTAATTTAGCAAGGCAGTCTTAGAGGTCAGCGATATCTTAATTTAATTTTGGAAAGTGTTGTGTCTATCTTTAGCGGATAGATTGTGAATTTTATTTCAACAAGATGAAGCACCACCCCCCTTTGGCACGTCAAATTCGTAAATGCCTGGATGATACATTTTATAGTCACTGGATTGGCAGCCTGGCCACCACGCAACTTAACTCTATGTGATTATTTTCTCTGGGATAATGTAAAAGATTAAGTTTACCAGACACCACCTGTATCACTTACAAAGGATTTAAGTAACAATCGCAAGCATTCCAAATGCTTTTCAGAATGCCGTTCAGAAAAACCGTCCAGAAAAACCGTCCAGAAAAACCGTCCAGAAAAACCGTCCAGAAAAACCGTCCAGAAAAACCGTCCAGAAAAACCGTTCAGAAAAACCGTTCAGAAAAACCGTTCAGAAAAACCGTTCAGAAAAACCGTTCAGAAAAACCGTTCAGAAAAACCGTTCAGAAAAACCGTTCAGAAAAACCGTTCAGAAAAACCATTCAAAAAAAGTGGTTTTTTTGTATGGTTTTTTGATTGGATTTTTGAGCCGTTAAATCCTGCTTGCCGGATAACTTCGATTTATCTGGCACCCTGGACAAACTAGCCATTATCCGGCATGCCACTGTTATTAGGGTAATAAGGTATTGCTGTAGTAGGTGGCCATATTAAACATTTCCTATAAAGTGAAGATCATCAGAAACCCTAATGATCATCAACATTGAAAAAATAAATTGTGCGTTACCCTGAATAACATGTTCACCAAACTCATTTGTCATTCATTGAGAACAACTAAGGAAGACCAGTGAATGGTCGAAAGCACTGAACGACCAGTTATTGGTCACCAGTACTAAAGTTTACATTTTATTTTAAAACTAGCATATTAAATTGCCACTAAAACAAATCTTGTCAACTTATTCTAGTTTAAATTTAAATTATTTTATGTACTTCAAACTTGTCTGAGATTCTTCTTCAACATCATCATCATTGGCTGGAAGGTTTTTTAAAGCGCGAATATCGACGACTAATTTCCTGTAGTTTTGTTAGAAACTTCTATTTAAATTTATTTAAATTTCACAAATTTGATTTCAAATATTCACTTAAACTCGTTGTATTGCATCACACCATCGCTATTTGAATCGTAATAACGGAATATAAATCGACAACGTTGCTCAGCAGGTGGGCCACCATGCTGTGTGCAAGGTTCCATTGCGGCTAAACCCAAAATAAAATCCGTGAACGAAAGAAATCCGTTGCCGTAAATATCAAAAGCTCTACAAAAAAATTAAATAAATATACAGGGTGGATCAGAATTCATGTTACACAGAAATAGGAGGTATAGAGGAAGATCAGGAGATCACGTTTTCACTAATCAAAAATTCCAAAAAAATTTCTCATATTCTCAAATAAACACACAATCGGTAGCCAACAGCAGTTTATTGCTCTAGAGAATCTCTTGTAATAAACTTCTGCTGTTGGCTACCGATTGTGTGTTTTTATTTGAGAATTGCGCTTTAACCTGGCAAACGAGGGCGATATGCATGGGACATTTGAAATCTTTCATTATTTTTGGGTCTGTGACTAAATGAGAAAATTTTTTTGGAATTTTTGATTAGTGTAAACGTGATCTCCTGGACCTATACTCCCTATTTGTGTGTAACATAAATTCTGATACACCCCGTATACACATACCGTATATACTCGCGTATAAGTCGACTCGCATATAAGTCGACCCGCGTATAAGTCAACCCTGACTTAAAAGGATCAAAAACCGTATAAATCGACCCCCTAAATTTTATTTTTTATTTTATTATTATTTGGTTTGATTTATACGAGGGTTAAAAGCCATTTTAAGTATTAAAAAAATAAAATAAAAAAATAACTAAAAAAAATAAAGTAAAATAAAAGATTTAGTCCAAAAATCCTCGACTTATACAGGAGTATGTATGGTATAATTTTTACTAAAAAATGAAACCTGTACAATCCTGAGATCTGTGCTACTGGAACTCCCAAACTGATTAAAATTTCTTGAAGTACTATTTTATTCATAAACCGCGATGGGTGAACTTGTTTGATATATTCAGCAAACAACAATTCTTGTTCTGAAAGCAATTAATTATACCTACCATATTAATTTGATATCTAAAATCAATTTCTTAATAACAGTAACAAAAAAATTAGTACGATTTCCTAGTTAAAATGCATTTTTGCACACTGCATTTCTGAAACTACAAGGGAATTTTTAATTAAAAATTATACAGCAATGTATTTTTAACCCTCTCATGACTATGATAAAATAGAACATTTCATGCAAATTTGACCACTCACTGTCAGGGGACTGTTACAGCTTTTGTCAATTGCTGAAATGCAAATATTCATCAATAAAATCCACTTGCCTACTACCCAAGCCTATGTGTATTGGGCCACATGATTTTTCCAACACGCAAAACAACCAAAATCTCACACAAAAAATAATTTTAATTAAAAATAAAAAGGTAAATTAAAGTACAAACTAAGGGCTTTCTTTTTAAAAAAAATTGATCATTTGACTCAAATGGATCAAAAGTTACCAATTCAAACTTGAATTTGTGCTAGTTGACACAAGTGTATTTGGCCAGGATGCTAATTGCCTTAGGTAAATTGGGCCGGCAGACATTAATATGGTGTTACGTCTCCTTTGGCAGCAATTACAGCCAATCTGGCATGGTTTCTACATTTATCTGAAAAGGTTTTTAATCATTTTTCCACCATGAAGTAATTGTAAGTCAATGCTAATGCTGATTTTTCGTTACTGTGACTGTTCGTACATCTGATATAAATGCCAACATCATTTGCAGTCATCTAAACCAGAACAAATACAAATTTAGATTTATAATAGGGGGATTCAGAAACTGTCGCATAAGTGTGCAAATGCGTAAGTGTGAAAATGTGATTTCACACATGCGCACCGGAAGCCTCATAGGCTTCATGATATGTTATGTGACTCACACGGGCAACTCACACTCACACCTCAAGAGGTGCGCATAGTACATTTCACATGTGATTGCAAACGGTGGGCAGGCATAACTGCCTAGAACTAAAATTATGGTACCACTTGCCTAGTACTAAAATTATATGATACCAACAGTTCTGGGTTTTAGTGTTACCTGGATCAATATGACGTCTCATTATTTTAGTACTAGGCATGTGGTACCATTTTTATAACTTTGGTAACATAATTTTAGTACTAGGCAAGTGATATCATTTTTAACTTTGGTACCATTTTTAACTTGGTAGCATTATTCACTTTAGTACCATTTTCAACTTTGGTACCATTTTCAATCATAATTTTAGTACTACCGTCTTCCCCCGAAAATAATTTCAAAAATGATTTTTTTAATCATTATAGAGAAAATTCGAATAGAACAGCATTTTGAATAATTAGCCATGGCGTATTATTCGAATAAGACGCCATGGCGTATTATTCGAAATGCTGTTTTATTCAAATTTTTGATTGAAAAAATCATTAACACTACCAGAAAAATAACAAATAACAGAAAAAAACAAAAGAAAAATAAGAAATTAAAATTAAAAAATTAAAAATAACAAAAAAAGGAAAATACAAGAAATAAATTTTTTAAAAAATTTAAACAAAATAAAAATTTTTAAAAAAAAAATAGAAAAAAAAAATTTTTAAAATAAATTTTAAAAAAAATGAAAAAAATAATCTTGCTACTCATTTTCTACACCATAACGCCATGGCGTTATGTTCGGGGAACACGGTAGGCAAGTGGTACCATTTTTAACTTTAGTACCATTTTTAACTTTGGTAGCATTATTCACTTTGGTACCATTTTTAACTTTGGTAGCATTATTCACTTTGGTAGCATTATTCACTTTGGTACCATTTTTAACTTTGGTAGCATTATTCACTTTGGTAGCATTATTCACTTTGGTACCATTTTCAACTTTCGTACCATTTGCAACTTTGGTGCCATTTTCAACTTTGGTGCCATTTTCAACTTTGGTGCCATTTTCAACTTTGGTGCACTTTGATACCATTTTCAACTTTGATACCATTTTCAACTTTGATACCATTTTCAACTTTGATACCATTTTCAACTTTGATACCATTTTCAACTTTGATACCATTTTCAACTTTGATACCATTTTCAACTTTGATACCATTTTCAACTTTGATACCATTTTCAACTTTGATACCTTTTCAACTTTGAT
>JH430937.1:0-15650 GCA_000239455.1 Strigamia maritima | reverse complement strand
CACATTTTTTATATATTAAATCTGCTGGCCCAATTTACCTAAAGCAATTAGGGTCCTGGCGAAACACATGTGTCAACTAGCACAAATTCAAGTTGGAATAACTTTTGATCCATTTGAGTTAAAAGATCATTTTTTTTTTAAAAGAAAGCATTTAGTTTCTACTTAATTTGCTGTTTTTTTCATGAAAAGTTTTTTTTGTGTGTGATTTTGGACATTTTTTTTTTGTGTGTGCTGGAAAAACTGTGTGACCCAATATATACGCGCTTGGGTAGAATAGAAAAATGTAGTTTTAACTATGAAAAATGCAAATTCACTTACAAAAAAATGCATTTTCACAAATAGAAAATGCAGTTTGAAAAATAAAAAATGCAGTTTCAAAAATAGAAAATGCAGTTTGAAAAATAGAAAATGCAGTTTAAAAAATAGAAAATGTAGCCTCAAAATAAAAAATGCTAAAAATACAAATTTCTAAACAATTTGAAAACTAGCAATGGGTCCCTGTGTGAAGATATTTATTTATTAAAAACGCATTTATTAAGCAATGTATTCATAAAAAATTTTAAACTCGGGCCCCCTCAGTTAAACAGGGCCAATAATGTATAATGGACTATACATTAGGTTACTGTAAATGAAAAAATCAAATGCCAAATAATGGGGGCTTATATATTATGGATTCATGGGTGAATTTGCAGGTTTGCCAGTGCAAATTGGGGGCTCATGCATCAAAAAAAAACAAAAATTACACACAAGAGTAGGGCCCTAATTGAATGGGCTCGCCATTTGCAAGTAAGAATAGGGCCCCATGCAATAGGCCTTAGGTCCCTACTGTTGTGTTTAAATTTCGAGCTCTTTCATGCATGGGCCCCCAATTTACACTGGCAAACCTGTAAATTCACCCCTGCATCCATTATATATGGGACCCCCTAATTTGGCATTTTATTTTTTTCATTTACAGTAAGTGCACTAAAAAGTATAATATAAATTATTTTCTATGAACACACTAAAAAGTTGAAATTTGTGTTCATAGAAAATAATTTATTTTCTACTTTTTAGTGCATTTATGAAATTAGTGTTAATAGAAGGTATGTATTTTAATAAATGATATTTTTTATTTAATTTATTAAATGTGAATACACATTTTTCATTGTTAAAACTGCTTTTCCCTATAGGTAACTGCATTTTATTGATGAATACCTGCATTTTACAATTCTATTATCGAATATACATTCAATTTTCGCTTCCAAAGATGTATTTTGTATGACGTAATGCAAAAAAAAAATGTCTCCTCAAAAAGTTAAATTTTGTGTCCACAAATTCGATGGATTACCGTTTGTCAGAGGCACCAGGTAATAAAAGCGCTGACAATGATCACTTTTTAGTCAATTCGCTCCATTTTATAGGACCGTATTCAAAATTTCATCATACCTTGGTTGCCGAACTTAGCTGATTCCAATAGTAATTCTGGTGCGGACATGTGATGACCCATCACATTTGGTTCTCGTCTCACGTCCAACGCTGTATGAAGTGTATCTTCGATGAAAACCGCATGCAAATTTTCAGGACAATCTACAAATATAATATACTTAATAAGTTTCTATTACTAAAAACGTTAAATTTTTGTCGCCTGTTTGAATTCTCTTGAATAGTCGAATCGGTTCAGGTCCCAAAATGCCACCTAAATCTTCGTCAGTCATCAAGTTTGTCATTTGTTCCAATGTGAACCATCGGAAATCTTCAGGTGGCTAAAATTAAGTTTCATTTTTACAGAATTTATTATTTTCTGTTTTATACTGTACCATATTTACACTGCAGTTGTCGGCATCATATGCGAGAAGAAAAACATGGGTTATTGTTGCCATATTTTGAGGAAGAACAGTTCTTTGGATGGAAACTGTTGCGCCTAAATTACCCCCACATTCCAGCAACTGAAATATGTATAAGAAAATGATAATTTCACAACAAATAATTACGTAACAAAATATAACAAATTGACTAAATTGATAATTTAAAAAAAAAAAACGAAGAAATAAAGATGAGATTTTATTTTTATCAAATAATTACGCTTAACCAAGCAGTGGAACATGAACTTTCATGAGGTTACCCGTTTGTGATACAAAATATAACTTACTGTATGTTACTCTCATTTTAAATTTTACATAAAATTGTTTTACATTATGAAACGACTTTTCACCTCTCCAAGTAATATTTGTCCCGTCTTCCTCCAACCATCGCCTTTGACTACGTATAAGTACGGCATCCACCATCCTCTATTTTCTTTATCCTTAACCAAAAGACATTGATTTGCCTCTTTACGATAAATTAATAAGCTGACAAGATCGAACGAATTATTCGGAGCCTCCAAATCTGATTCAGTTCCAAGAGAATCGCGTTTCCGGGAAGCCATTTCGAATTGTTTGGACGCGCAAAATGTTTATCGATTAATTACTTCTCGTAGCCCATGCCTCTATTTGTGTAAATTTTATATAAGTGCCTAATCAAAAATAGTTTGTCTATATTTTATCTAAATTTAGATTACGATTATTTGTTTTTGTTTATTTCGAATATGAACGTGACATTACATAAATTGCAGTATATTTCAATAGTCGACATCAGATGGAGATGTCATCCAGACACAAGTAATTCTAATTCCTTACTTTGAAATAAAATAAAGGTTTTTTAATGATGATAATTATACAAACACGTCAGATAAAGATTAGGTATAGGAGGCCTTTCGTTCCATTCCTGCAAAATCATCAGCATGTGACGGTCCAATATCGAAAACAACTTATTATTTATCCAACAGACGGCGCTGACTATTCAGTCCTGATTTAATGAGTAGTAATATTAGTTTTGACCAGTAAATATTTTTTAGACAGCTGTAAGTTAAGAATTATGAAGGATAATGAGATAATATATCTTATTCTAACAGTGGATAAAAAATCTCTTGGAAAGTGGTTATTTGTTAATTTGTGTTCTCATTTCATTTGTATTTATTCAGTATTTTATTTTCTATTTATTATATTTGACTGTATTCAATGAGATACCGTATGATAACAAGTCGTATTTTATTTCATGGTGTCACCTATGGGTTACCGTAGTTTTGGCGTCACCTAGGTTTTTTATATGGAAATAAAAGTTAGCACTTGCCATATTGCAAAGTGTTCTGGCAACACGTCTCATCCTTGTCTCCAGCTGAACCACCTAATTCTGACCAATTTTCTGCACTATTACAACATGGTTATGGGTCCAGGCAGGTTTGCCACTACTTTTTGATGTTTTCGAGGTTGTTTTTGTTGGGGGTTGCGTTTCACTGCATGATATGTGGTAACTCATGCGTAGCGCTCTGCCGTAAGACGGCTCGTTTTGAGCGGGTTGCAGCAGGTCGCTAACTCGTGCTTGGCCCGGTTAACAAACACACAGGCACTCACTCGAACTCGGCTCACAAACACAGATGAAGGTCAGGTAAACTCAGCAAAACACTGGCCGAGCTTAAAGCTCTCATAGGCCACAAACATTATAACCAGATTAAATAAAAACAATAAATTAAATTTAATCATAGAAATAATAAAAACTTACATAAATAAAGAAACTAAACTCAGGCCAGCCAGCTACCTGCGGGTGACCATCTTTGATGTCTATATATATAACACCTCAGCCAGGGACACCACCTGGTGACCAAATACCAAATTACAAATCAAAACAGAGTAAATCAAAACAATAACAAACCATCAGAATGTAAATAAACAAACTCTCAAAGCAAAACAAATAATCAAAACAAATACAACTCATGTAAATAATCAAAGTAAATTCAAAACTTGTAAATAATCAAACACTCATCCGGTTATAACAAACAACCTACTCAAACTAATAACTCAACAATGCAACAAGTCATAAATTAGTAAGTTTAGCATTTGGAAACAATTAACAATAACAAATTCAACTAATTCGCTCAACTCAACACTCCCCCTCGAATTAATGAATATGTTTTCAAATAGATACATCGAGCACAAATCTAACAAATATGTGTGAACATAAATATCGAATCCTTTCACCCGGCAGCCACTTCGTGAACACATCCGTCACATTCATCAACCCAGAGATTTTACACAACTTAAACAGGTGGTCACAGTACCACTCTCTTAGCCAATAATACTTAACACAGAAGTGTTTCGTTTAGCTATTTTTCACCTCATTCTGAGTGAATTGTATGGCGGCAGATGCGTCCACGTACACTGTCGGAATAGAAACACCATTAAAAATTTCATAATTTTCAAATATACATGATATCCAGTAGGACTCTTTGATGCAATCCACCATGGTAATGTAGGTATTTAGTAAATCTAACATGTGATTCCAGCCTAATTATGGCTGTGTTAATGTCAAAGATTGTCATAACACAGCTCTGAATTGTTTTCTTTATAACAAAGGCCCCTGTGTTATAATAATTGCCAATTAGGCATTTAAAATATTGTCTGTTAATTTATTTTGGCAATTATTGATCATTAACAGTTATTTTGGAATTATTAATGTAGTTAATGATCTTGGCCAGTTTACCAAATTGGTAGTTTTTGTTTTCATGTCAAAACTGTATTTTCTGCACCAATTTGTTTGTCATTTCTCCTTTTAGAGAACTGCATGTCAAGTGATCTAGATGTATGACATCAGTTCTCTATTTTACAAAGCATTTCCATCACCTAGGTGATGAGTGGCTATTTTTAGCAATGACTTAATGCTTTTATTCAGCCCGAGACTACAATTTGTCCCGGGCCTTCTCCTTCCTGCCCAGGTTCAGCCAAGATGGCGCCTGTGAAGTGCTCCTGCCAATAAACAAGTTGTTTTACATGTTTGGACCGTTTAAGTGTGAGTTTTCTCGAAATTACATGCATTAATACACTTGCGGCATATAAGCAGTTTGTCTGCGGCCGCCGAGAGCCTTTACGCGGCCAAAGAAGCACAAGAAGTCACGTCGCCAATTCCGAGACTTAGTGCGCGAATCGAAGTTCGCGTACGTCAGCCAGAAGCCGCTCGTCCTACATGCGGCTGGAATTCAGCGAGAATTCCCTACGTCGTACCGCAGCAAAGCACCATTCGGTGCACTTTTGGTTTTCACCTTATTGCGGTATTTTTGATGTCCAGTGCGTACCAGTTGAGTCGAAATTCTGAAATTACTGCCAGGTACCAAGCAAGGTACGAGGAACACAGCCAGCCTATCGCCGGAGCTCTCAGATGCATATTTAGGGCCGACTTTTGGGTCGACGGGAATCGCAGCAACTTTTGGCCGCAGCCGGGCCACCGAGTCCCGCCGAGCGATCTCGGATTTTCCATCCAAAATCAAAATTTCCAAAAATTGCAAAAATTTGATTTCCACCAATTTCTTGACCATTACGGAGCTCGTGGGTCCTGGCCAAACATATTCCACAACAGGTAACATACTCGGACTCCAATGGTACTCGTGGCAATCTTCTACATTGCTATAAAATCGGCACTGAACCTAATAAGAAGATGTAGCTTCCAAAACTTAAAGACGTTTCCTCACACGAAGCCCAAGATGTATCCGAGTATGCCCATAGCTCATTGCTTTGACAAATCAATCGTATATTCAGACATGTTAATTACATGCTGGAGAACCTATTGTGGAATATGTTTGACCAGGACCCACGAGCTCCGTAATGGTCAAGAAATTGGTGGAAATCAAATTTTTGCAATTTTTGAAAATTTTGATTTTGGATGGAAAATCCGAGATCGCTCGGCGGGACCCGGTGGCCCGGCTGCGGCCAAAAGTTGCCGCGATTCCCGTCGACCCAAAAGTCGGCCCTAAATATTGTCGCGTGACTCGTGGGGTACCGAGCCAAACGGCAACTTGGGTGACGACCTTAAAATCACCCGCTGGGATCTATTAGAGGTACATTCCCGAGCATTCGTTAGGACTACTTCTACTCTCGCGCAATTACGCTGCATTCCGGAGAAGACTCAAATCAGGACGTGTAAGTAAGCGTGCGTTTACTTAAAAGAACATAATCGCTTTATTAATCACGGAAGTGATTATACTAAAACAATTACAACTTCGGTTCGAGACAGTCATTACAAATGTACTGGCTCGAACCAATACTTCAAATAAAACACAATACAATAAGATAATGGTTTAGTACAATAAACAAGATAAGTTTGGTTTGCATAAGGCGTTGGCATGAGTGACTAGCCCCCAATAGTTGGAGTGTAATGTCATTTCATGTAAACAGTAATATCATAATGGGTTAGTACACTTACACTTGCGAACAACATGATGTGAACTCTATGCGAGCTCAAGAGAGACTCTCGCTCCAGAGCTTGATCCGATCTTCTTATAGGTGTCATCTGTTGTGCTATTGGTTGTGCATACTAATGATTGATGATGCTTATGATGTCATCGATCTTCGTTCCCTCTATCGATGTAATTCATAAGTGCCAGTTGGCTTTGCTCCTTCTGGTGGTGGTTTCCGGTGTTATTTATTATTGCAATGACTCTACAGTAGCTTTGTAGGGCCATCCCATTTAGTATTCAGGTTTGTATGTTAGTTAACAAGTTCGGCAATATCCTAACTCAATATCCCTGCTACGGTAGCTGATCTAAGCCATATCGTAACAGCCCCCCTTTTAGCTTTCTTGGACCCCAAGAAAGGTACCAGAAAGTCTTACACAAAAGAAGTATAACAATTTATTGCCTAACTTGTTCAATTGAAAAAATGTAAGTACTCTTATTAGTGTACATGATCAGAAGTTTCATATGATACAGTTAAATTGTGTCTCTAAGAGAATGAAAGATATTTGAAGAAAATTATGTACAGTACGCGACTGTACAGCCATTTAAAAGAAAAAAGTGAATTATTTTCCATACAAGAATGTTCTATCATTATAAAAACTGTCACAATTTACAATGTAATACAAGAGTCTACAGAATCTAGAATATGACTCCTTACAAGTTGAAGTCTAAATCTGACTTTAAGAAATACAGAATAGTAAAATATTTTATAAGTATTATTATTTATGACATTTATTAGTTGTAGTTTTTATTATTTATATTATAAGAAATATGTGTACTCGGTATTACTAACATATTATTGGCAATCATAGCAATGAGGTCTAATGAGAGCTCACTAAACGTCATAAAAACAGTATGAAAATATATCATTCACTATTATCAAAGAACTCTATATAAAAAAGATTATCAAAATTATGCTCCTTCTTAGCAAAATTGCGTGAATTACACTTATAAACCTATCTAGTTTACAACAAATCAGTTATTATATTCGCACAAAATCTATTGATATCACAGTGTATGCATTATCAAAGATCCCCGTACTAGGACTAAGGTATCATTGGAAAAGTATCAAAAGTAAAATTCTCACTTGTACAATAACATAAATATTCATACAAAAACCAAATGATAATTACAAACATCAATATCGCTATCATTAACTTAATGTGCTTTTTAAAAGTATTATAAATAACTTAACATTGGAACAATAATTAAGCAAAAGAATCAAAAGAAATAACATCAAAATGAATAAAGAGAAAAAGGAAAGGAAAGAGATGAAAAGAAAATAATAGGTTTTAGTGAAATCCCATATCCTTATCAATGTTATCTCTAAAATGAATTAATTCCTGCCTCATTAACTCTAAAACAAATCTATTCCTCAGATCATATGAGAGAGCGGGCAACATCACGTCCCTATCTCTAACATACGTCCTTGCAAAATAAAGAATCTGGGGCCACAACCCGTCTCATCAAGTTGACTTATCTTGATGGGATACCATCTCCTACAGCTTGGTAAAGAAATATCCAAATATGATAAACCTAAATGAACATTGTTCCACAAAACTTCTGGAAATTGTTCATTAGCCGGGTCATACAAAACAAACTCGTTGACATCCCTACTCTTATCTATAATTATTAATCTAAAGTGTTCATCGATGTCAATAGAAATCAAAATAATAGAATGCGATGAGTCTGGTTTCTTAAAATAACTTCTCTTCCCATCATAATATTGTCTTTTCGCTAAAAGTCGACCAGTATGAACGGGCAGTGCAATTACATGTTTAAAAGTATTACTCAATAATGAAAGATAATAGTCCACTGTATCTGCGTGAACCCAAGAAAATCTAGTGAATGCTTTACTGTACAAAGCTTGCAAATGAAATCTTTGTAATTCTGTTGGGATAAATAAATTAGAAATCAGAACTTCTTCTTCTAAACCTATTTCTATCGTCTTATGAAAAAGTTCCTCTACTTGGATAATTTCTGCTTTTTCTAATCTAGTCTTATACCAATTTTTCCCATGTGGATACGAAATGTTATAGTCAATATCTGACTGTCTACGGCCTAATTGTATTGCCCTAGTTTCTTTCAAATTCATTAAAATCAATTCTTTAACCAATCTCATATCTTCCGTAATTCATTTTAAGTAAATGTTCATGTGTTCATCCCAAATTGTAGTGTTTATCCAACATTGCTTGTAGTAGGTTTTTTCGTTCCTCAATTATTTCTAATTCTCGATTTCTAATTGTTCATACATTACGCTTACTATCTTCGAAAAATTGTTTCGCTGCTATTGCTCCATCTTTTTTCCTATTTTCCGTTTTAATTTGTCTACCCTTTTTCCTGCTTTCATCTCGCTTTCTCTTTCGAAATAAATAAAGTTTTTCTGCTTTCTTCGATGCAAATATTTTCGGTGTCGCTACATATGAAGTTGGTGGTTCAGCTAAAGTCGATATTATCGTCGAACTATTCGAAGTTGACGCTACTTGACTATCTGACGTAATAGTTGCTACTAATTTTTACTGGTTCTGCTCTATTTTGTAGAAAATCTAAAGAATTCCTATCAGTGTATGGTCTAACATATTTTGGCAAATTACTAGAGTCCGAAAACTTCAAATATTCTTGTAATCCCAAAACTCTAGCTGTATCAGTATACATGCTTTCTTCCTTACGCGTTCTCTGAATTGCATCTATAAATTGTGGATTCAACGGCGGTTGCTTAATATTAATAAAATTTGGACCTATTGTTTGAAAAATATCTGACTGCAAATTACTTGTTGACTGTTTTCCTAATTGTGCTGGGTTATTAACTTCTAAATCCCAATCTAATTCTGTCTGATCCATTTCAATGGTCGAATCGCTATCGCTATTATTTGTCGCCATCTTGTCTACTTTATGACAACGCGTTTCGAAAAATTAAAGAAAATTCTGCATATGAAATCTACACTTATTACATTCTATGAAACATGAAATATAATTAAGAAACTATTATATTGTAATAATGCACTTATACCTATTCATACTGTCGAAATAATAAAATAATACAACTAATATACTAAAATAAATACGTCCGTTATACGGCTTCCATCTTGTTTTCTCAACTACATGACATGCAGTCACAAATGTGAACACGATCTTCGCAACAATAATTTCGTTTTTCGATATATCATGTTCAATCCCTAACTAAAATAATATCGCTATCGCATTGTCTAATACATTCTAACCTTTTGAGTCCCCAAAATAAATGAAATTTCTGATAAAAAGAAAAGTGAAAACTTGGCTATCATGCTACTGCGTGTGCTCTGCCATGAGATCACAAGTGAAGTAAAGTGATCGTCATGCGCTTCTTCTTGATTTTCGACTTCCGGGATGAGTAATCAATTCCCGTGATTGGTCTAAATTATGAAGTGACCAAACTATGACGTTACGTACGCCTACGCTTCGTGCGTGCAGAACTATTTCTTCTTCTAGGCCATGCGACCTCTATTGACGGTTTCTTGACTCTTTCTCTTAAATTATAGTGATGTATTAATGTTATTTTCTCTTTTTCCATTGATTTCTTCTTTTCTTTTATATTTTCAGGTTCAAATAAAGGTTTTAATGATATTTGATCATTATCATCTATAAATTTCTCCGTTATTTCCATGCGATCTTTAATTTCATCGTCTTCTTGCAATGTTTCAAAATTTCTTTCACCTTGTTCATTTATTATTTCAATTTCAGGTGCAAATTCTACTTGTGGTGGTTCCATTTCCTCTATTGGTTCTGTTGTGGAATACGTTTGGCCAGGACCCACGAGCTCCGTAATGGTCAAGAAATTAATGGAAATCAAATTTTTGCAATTTTTGGAAATTTTGATTTTGGATGGAAAATCCGAGATCGCTCGGCGGGACACGGTGGCCCGGCTGCGGCCAAAAGTTGCCGCGATTCCCGTCGATCCAAAAGTCGGCTCCAAATATGCTTCTGAGCGCTCCGGCGATAGGCTGGCTGTGTTCCTCGTACCTTGCTTGTTACCTGGCAGTAATTTCAGAATTTCGACTCAAATGGTACGCACTGGACATCAAAAATACCGCAATAAGGTGAAAACCAAAAGTGCACCAAATGGTGCTTTGCTGCGGTACGATGTAGGGAATTCTCGCTGAATTCCAGCCGCATGTGGGACGAGCGGCTTCTGGCTGATGTACGTGAACTTCGATTCACGCACTACGTCTCGAAACCGGCGACGTGACTTAGCGTACTTCTTCGGCCGCGTAAAAGCTCTCGGCGGCCGCAGACAAACTGCTTATATGCCGCAAGTGAATTAATGCATGTAATTTCGAGAAAACTCACTCTCAAACAGTCCAAACATGTAAAACAACTTGTTTATTGGCAGGAGCACTTCACAGGCGCCATCTTGGCTGAACCTGGGCAGGAAGGAGAAGACCCGGGACAAATTGTAGTCTCGGGCTGAATAAAAGCATTAAGTCATTTCTAAAAATAGCCACTCATTACCTAGGTGATGGAAATGCTTTGTAAAATAGAGAACTGATGTCATACATCTAGATCACTTGACATGCAGTTCTCTAAAAGGAGAAATGACAAACAAATGGACCAAATTGGTGCAGAAAATACAGTTTTGACATGAAAACAAAAACTACCAATTTGGTAAACTGGCCAAGATCATTAACTACATTAATAATACCAAAATAACTGTTAATGATCAATAATTGCCAAAATGAATCTACAGACAATATCTTAAATGCCTAATTGGCAATTATTATAACACAGGGGCCTTTGTTATAAAGAAAACAATTCTGAGCTGTGTTATGACAATCTTTGACATTAACACAGCCACAATTGGACTGAAATCACATGTTGGATTTACTAAATACTTACATTTGCCCCTTTAAATCAAACATGTGTTACAAAAAAAACAACAAACACTGTGGCACCATATAATAAATTTATCATAAGGTGCCTTTGAGGTAAAAGACACTACTTGGGTAACTGGTCGAACACAGAACCACACACATTTTCATCCGATCACTAGACACCCACTTGGTGAAAATGTCGGCTACATTATATTCCCCTGGAACTTTGGCTAAACAAAAATATCCTTTTTCAAACCAGACCCTCAGGAAGAAATACCTTATTCGGATATGCTTGGTTTTTGTGTTCTCTATGTCATTGCATGCGAACTGAATAGATGACAATGAGTCTGAGTGAATTAGAGGCGTATTCACACAGCGGAACAGTAAACAATTTTCAAACATGCAGCTGATCCAATAGCCTTCTCTTGCTGCATGTGACAACGCAATATACTCTGCCTCCATTGAGCTGCATGCGATGACAGTCTGCTTCTTGCAGCCCCAGCTGACAGGACATCCCCCCATGTATAGCATGTACCCACCAAAACTTTTACATCCTATTAAATCAGTAGCCCAAGATGCATCACAATACATGTGCATGCTTTCATCAATGCAACTGCTCAAATTGATGCAGTAATCTTGGGTGTTCACAACATACTGCAGAACTTGCAATAGACACTTGACATGTTGTGAAGAATGGCGAGTATTAAACTGGGACAAATAGATTGTTGAATACAGGATGTCCGGTCTCGTCCTTGAGGCCAAAAACAACAAAGAACCAATTAGATTTCTGTAGGGAAAATCAGACTCAACCTCTGAGTCTTTACATGTATTAAGGGTCGTCCCCACCGTAATTGGCACCTTGATGAGTTTGTTAGGTACTACTCGGTAACCCTCTGCCAGTTTCTTAATAAACCCAGATTGGTGGAGCAACAGGTGTTTGTCATCACGCTTAAATTCGACACCTAGTAACTTGGTGACTGGGCCTAGATTTACAATGTTAAAATGCTGGCCCAGGGCTTCAATTAGATCCTTTTGGACTGTTGCATCTTTGGCAAACAGAACCATGTCATCAACATAGACAAGAAGGATGGCCTGTGTACTATACGAGTACACGCAATTAAAGCCGCAAACACGCTCAAAACCAATCTGCCTTAAGGCAGTATCGAGAGTTTGGTACCACATGCGTCCTGACTGGTGGAGGCCATAAAGGGCTTTGGCTAAATACCACACACAGTTAGGGCGCTTGGTTGAGACACCTTTAGGTAGCTCTATGTAAATTGGAAAGTCAAGTGCACCGTATAGGTACGCACACTTGACATCCAAGTGAACATCGGACCACCCACGCAGAACAACCAGTAGGCAAATGAACAATCTGACTAGCACAAAATTGACTACAGACTCTGACCTCATTATAGTCAATGCCTTGTATCTGCCTAAACCCTTGGGCTACAAGGCGTGCTCGGAACCTGACAATAGCACCTTGTGCGTTGCGCTTGAGCTTGAAAATCCACTTATTTCCAAGAATATGGCTATGTCTTGGCCGGGGTTTAATTTCGAAAACTGATCTCTCCTCGAGAGTATCTAGTTCTTCGGCCATAGCTGCCTTCCACTTATCACTCTCAGGTGACGACATAGCCTCCTCATAGGTAGACGGCTCTTGCACTTTAGCGCAGTAAACACGCACAGAATGAGTCTCTGCTTCACCATTGTCAACCTCTGGTTCAACCTCTGCATCTCTTGGTTGTTCAACGTCATCATCGCTGTCTGAATCCACAGCATGGGTGGGATTGAAGTCATACTCATCTGCTTTGTATTTCTCTTTTAAGTGGACTTCACACCAAGCTTTAATATCTGGCCTGCTGCGCAATGCAGTACGTAGACCCGGGGCATAATAATTGTGAATTGGAAATAAAGAGCTGGACTAATCAAAAAATAAAGTTTTATAAACAAAAAACTTCAACAGCTTAACTCAAGCTGCTGGAAAATAGCCATCTTGGCTTTCACTACAAGGTGGATGAAGTGAGGTGTGTGGTGTGCCCTGGTGACAGAATCTGGCATCACACACCACAATACACAACATAAATAAGCAAATACAAATATATGTATAAATACAAAAAAAAATATCATGACAACACTAAGTCCAATAAACACGACATCTAGTAGGACATTGGTTGGACACATCTCGTATCTTCTACATCCACAAACCCCTCTATGGACAAACCATGTCCACTAAAACAAAACAAAAAAAAATCAAGTAATACAATTTCGTAAATCAACAAACACTTTGGAACACAACATGCGTAAATTAATGCCAAAATAATCATCATTATACCATTGACGTAACCAATGGTACTTAATCCGTATGTGTTTGGTACGGGACGTCTCAACGTCATTTGCAGTAAATTGAATTGACGAAAGGGCATCAGCAAAATCACAGGTTTACAAACAAAATCAAAATTTTACAAGCTTCGAATACGTTGCTCAGCCTATAGCACTCGCGCACACAGTCAACAAGAGCGACAAATTCCGCTTCCATCGTGGAACAGGTAACACTCGACTGCTTCCGACATGACCAACCAATCGGAGCCCCGCCAATATAGGCAATATAGCCGCCAAAACTCAAAGATGTGGCAGGGTCAGTTGCCTACGACGCATCGGAATAGGCCCAGATTCCCTCCGAATCACACGAGGTCAGCTCAATCGAATAATGACTTGTATTGAGCGCGTACTGCAAGACTTGAAGCAACATTGAAGAATGTTTACAGGTGTTTGCCATTAAACTGTGATAATGATATAACTGCGAATAAAATGTCCGGTCTGGTCCTAGAAGCTAGAAATAATAAAGAACCTATTAGAGATCTGTATGGAAAAGAATCAATAATAACATTAGGATCATCAATAAGCATTATACCAGGAGTTACAGGCACTTTAACTAAATTATTACACTTCAAACCAAACTTAGCGGCTAATTTTTCGATGTATTGATGCTGTGACATGAATACGCGAGATCCGTACCGCAGAAACTCAACCCCAAGCAACTTCTTGATCTGACCAAGGTCCACAATAGTAAATTGACTCTTTAAACGGTTGATAATGTCCTGCTTAACAGCGTCATCCCTCGAAAACAAAATCATAATATCAACGTAGACTAATAAAACAGCTCGTTTTCCCAAAATGTAGGCGCAATTACACGCGTAGATCTTCTCAAATCCCAAATCTTGAAGGGTTCTGTCCAATTTTATATGCCACATCCGGCCGGACTGATGTAAGCCGTAGAGTGCCTTAGTTAAATACCAAACAGTATTCGTCCCAGTCGGTGTAGCTCCTAAGGGAATCCGCATATAAACTGGCTTATCGAGCACGCCATACAAGTAGGCTGCCTTAACGTCGATATGAGAGTCTTGCCATCCTCTCAAAACCACTAACAGACAAAAGAATAACCGTATAAGGACAAAGTTAACCACAGGGCTAAACACTTCTTTAAAGTCCACACCAATCGTCTGTCGAAAGCCCTGAGCGACCAATCTAGCCCGGTAGCGAACAACTTCGCCAAGTGCGTTCTTCTTAAGTACGTAGATCCATCGCTGGCTTCGGTACTTCCGTATAGACCTGACGATCCTTGAATGTCTGTAATTCGTCCGACATCGCTGCTTCCCATTCTTCTGCTTGAGGTGAAGTAATAGCCTGCTTATAGGTTTTTGGCTCAAACATAGTAAGATGTGCTCGAGGTTGCATGGGATAAACCAAATCCGGATGCTTTTCAATCGGTGCAAACGTGAATCGCCTCTCATCGTACTCAATGCCAACAGCAGTACAATAGTCCTTAATCTGCTGCTTACTGCGCAGGCGCACGCCGGCACACAGGTAATAATAAACGTCAATCCTGCTAGAGGCAGACGCGCCAGCTCGCCACATATGCTCTTCGCGCCTTCAGGAAGCATAAACCGAAGATCCACCAATCAGGCGCCATGGAAAGTCGACTTCTGTGAGCTCTTGGTCCCAAAACATCGCTCGCAGCCCATAAATACGAGCGAAACGCAAGAAACTCGCACAAACTCGTTTTTGAAATTTTGATGGAAAATGCCGATTTTCTCCCCGTACGCGGGCCACCGGACACGGCCGAACTTATACGCGAGGTCCGTACTCGCTCAAAACCGATGAAATGTGCACGACCTCGTCCTGCTGCTTTGCTGCCTAACTTTTGATGGAAATTGAAGTTCCTAGTGCTGTTTTTGATGCTCAGCACAATAAACAAGTCCAAACAATGTTTAAAAAAGCAAACAAAGAACTTACGGAAGATTTATTCCAATAAAAGTAAGTTGAAACAAACTCATGACCTGCTGTCATGCACACAGCCATCTTGGCTCACTTAAAAAGGTGGTGCACCTCACCTGACTTGGTGAAAGACCGACCACCGAGTGATTGACAAAAGGTGATAATACACTATTAAAACACCACCTGTTGGCAATCACATGAGACTCTGATTGTATGTCGTCTGCTACATC
>JH430936.1:2279-18219 GCA_000239455.1 Strigamia maritima | reverse complement strand
AGGACAATTAGCTTGATGCCCGCCTTAATGCCGAGCCATAAGGCATGGATTCGTTGCCATCCACCGGGTCACCGGACGTTCAAGTCGCCGAGCCGGTGGTAGAAGAAATCGTGTTGAGTTTATTGCAGAACGACTTTCACATGAGTCCCGAACACCAGGACTTTGTGATGAAACGTTTTCGTCGAAACTATGCCGGCGATAAATTCAACTGGCGATGCACCGAACGAATGGTTGAAAGGCGGTGTAAATCGTCGGCGGAAGTGAACATTGTCGTAGTGTACATTGCGACTCAAACCATTCGACGTATTTGTAACCAGATAGTCTAGTACTTTTACCGATTGTGACATTCTTATGTTTCATTTATTTTGGACTAGTTTTACCTAAAGAGGTACTTTTTGTGTTATTTTGTTTTGTTTTCACCAAGTTGGTGACAGTTTGTGTTTACCTATTCAGCAAATAGTGAGTATTTAAACATTGTATAATTGTTTTTCACCTAAGGAAAATTTATTCTAATTGTTATTTTTGTTAAGTTACCAATAGGTAATATTTATATTGTTTATTTTCTATTACATTTCGTAATTTGTTTTTTGAGATTATCAGCGATTGTTAATCAAATTAATAATTTAGATCTTTTTTTTGTGATACGTTTTTGCACCTGATGTGCCACGGCAATATTTTTATAACTAATTTAATTTCTACTAACCTTTGGTTATTCTTTATTTTTGAGTATTTACTTTTTGAAATATTATCTTGATGTTTTTGGATAATCAACCAAGTTGGTTGACGATACTTTAAGGTACCTGAAAAAATTTGTTATTACTTACCTTTTGATTTTGTTGTTGGTCCTTGTTATTTATCCTTTCTTTTTGTTTCTCCTCAGTTACTTGATAGAGATTGTTTTATGTTATTCTTTAATTCTTTTGTGGACCATTGGGGTTGGGGAAGAAGTAACCTTTAAACCCGGATGGTTAATGTCTTTTTTCTTTGATTAGAAATTATCATGCTACTTCATATAATCGACATACGTAATTTGATAATTACATATGCCGAATATCCTTCTTTTTTCCCATGTGAATAAATCCTTTTTTGTTCTAACAATCTGTGTTTTTGTCTTTATTGTGTTTATTCATTGAAATTTATTCGTATTTTTGAAGTTTGTATTTTTTACTTATGTTTTGAGATTTGTTTACGAAAAATAAACGAAATCTCGGTGGGGGGAAGTATCATGATCCGTGTGGCCAAAAATATATAATTCCAAAATTTAAATTTTCACACCAAGAGGTGTTTTGCATAATCATTCCGGCACTTTAGAGTCATACCTATATGATGAGTAATCACCCCTCCTCCCCCTAGTTATTATTAACTTTTGTGTGGCTTGACCCATTCTGACCACCTGGTGAGAGGTGATTTCTCTGATCAGGCAAGTTTGTTTAGACACTTGAAGTCAGGGCTTGCAACCGAGCTTACCTCAACAAGCTTCTCGTCACTACAACTATAAACCACGAGCGTTCCTAGCTAGAATGCCAACCTTATAGTTGTTCAACCCATCCCATTAGCAGTGAATTCATCAGTCTTAAGCCACCTTTTTAGGACACGGAGTTGGTACTTCTCACCTGCCGGTGATTCATTATTTCTGGACTAAAAACTGTGTGAGTTTACATGATTGAATCGACTACGTGTTCGCGCGACAGAAAACCAAGCAAACCCACCCGCTCGAGCGTTTGCCTCTTCGCGCCTTTAAACCTCCTATTCAAAGTGTTTTTGCAACCTGAGCGTCTTTAGCAACGGCGAGTACCAAACAACAGCCTGCCCGACTCCCATGCACGACGGCAGCATTATCTGGGTTTGGGCCTGCATTAGTCCAAAACTGAATTTTTAGTGTGTCATTTTCCGAATGCTAACAACTTGTCTACATTTATTATTAACACAATCAAGAAATACAATTTTTATTTTTATTTATTCTTTGTCTGCCCATTGCTCGACTTTCTTCTTCCAAGCAATTATCTTGCTTGAAAAGGATTTGAGTTCAGGGCATGGCTGTAAAAGAAAAACAAATTAAACTGCTGTATAGCTTCTAAAAGTAGCATTCTAATTATACTCCTTTAGCTAATTCGTCTATGCAGCACAGCCAGTATTCACGACCCTCCTAAAAAATAAAATTATTAATGTATTACCATAATTTTTAATTAATTATTCTTACCTTAGAATTACAAGCTGTAATTGCAGTATTCACTGCTTCTTTTTTCTAAAAATAAAGCAGATAAACCACAACCATAGAATTTACCTAGTAGTAAAAAAACTCACATTTTCATTGATAAGATTTTTCACAATGTTGTCTTTAATTTCTTCTTTGGTCAAATTTTTTCTTTGTGTTTTTTCCTGGTAGTCAGTAAATAGTTATAATTTGGCATAAATTAATCAAAAAAACTAGTCTACTTACAAGATTAAGTTTTTCTCTGAGACATTCTTTTCGGCTGTTCTATAATAATTGAAATGTGTTAAGTAATGATCACAAAAATAAAATGATAACAAAAACTGGTACTTTGATTTTAACTTACTTTGCTTGATTTACAGTCTTTCCAAGCTGCTTTGACCTTAAAAATATTTTACAATTATTTCAAATTCTAAATACATACATCAAATATCAACATCAATTAAAAACATAATAAAAATTAAATAACAACTCTTCCCTAGACCACCACCCTACTGTGGGTTTTCAAAACAACTCATAGTAGTCCTCTAAGGTTAGTAAACACTGGTGTTCACACCATAAAATCACAGGCGTAAACTTAAGATCCTACTTCAGCATTGTTTTTGAAGTAGGAAGTAACATAACTTAAAAAATTAGGGCAACCAATGAGAAGACAGCTGCTTCTCGCATTAAAAACGAGATGGAATGAGAAATTGCGTGATTGGTCGGTTTACATTTACTGTCTTTATAACTTCATCTACAATGCATATCTAAATTCTCATAAAGAACCACTGAGGAAGACCAGTGAATGGTTGAAAACACTGTAGTGACCAGTTATTGGTCACTAGTACTATGGTTTTGATGAAGAAATTTATTTAAAACTAGCATATCATTATTGCGCCATTTAAAAAACAATCATAACATTTACTGTCTACAAACAGTGTGAACAAAACCATACGGTATGTTACTTACCGTATGCAACAATCGGTTTTGCCAACTAAAAGTAGCAGAATATGTTTCCTGCAATTTCATTATTTATCTGCATACGTCTTGCAGAAATTTGCAGCAAGTATATTGCACAGACAAATTTTGAAGTCTTTTTATGCAACTATTTATTTGGAAACAATTTACTGCGACTGCGCAACCTACTTTTAAGCAGAGATTTGCAGTAAAATTATGAAATGTTTGCAGCGAATTGTCTGCAAACGCGGCAAAAAGCTGCAGGTTCATTTTCATGAGGGTTATTTACAAACCATCAAATCTTAAGAATCATGATAATTGTACTTACTTTATCTTTACAGCATTGTTTGATTGCACTTTCATCCTAAAATAAATTAAAATGAGCAAGAAATCAATTAACATATTTAATAAAAAAATATTTGTACTTACAGCATTTGGTTTTTCCTTTTTGCATTCATCAATAACTGGTTTAAATTTCTTTTCAAGCCTCTCTTTTATTTTCTGGATTTATTTTTAGAACATAAATACTTTTTGGTATTTCTACTTAGTTCTTAATTAATACTTACAGCTTTCCAGTCTGCCTTTGAAAATTTAAAACATTTCTAAATTTAAACAAAAAATTATTTAAATGTTAATTTTAAATAATGTAGTGAAACATACTTCTTCTTCTTCCTTTGGTTCAGCTGCATACGCCAAAACCAAACACAGTGTGAGAACAAGCAAAAGTTTCATTTTAAAAATTAGATTTTTTACTTTTAGTTTTTGAAAGAGCAAACAAAAATACAAACAGCTTTTTATATGTCCAGTGAGTGTGATGTTGACAGGAAATTGAGGTCAGGTGAGTTGTTGAAAAAATAAAAACTATTGTAAAAAGTTAATTTTATTTTGTATGTGATGATGCCATCATACAATAATATAATATTTAATTTAAATTTACGTGCAATATGTGAGTTTGTGCAATGAAAAAGTATCCTGCCAAATTTCATTGTGCAGCAATACTTGAAAAAAAATCTATTGGCAATTTAATTACACTGATGGTATTACAGTGGTGGTGTACTAAAAAATAGTATTGAAATTTCCTTTACATGCAAGCATTTTCCTGTGAATGGTTGAAATTTCTCAAAAAAACATTGTCTGTACTTATTGCTTTGCCACATTCTTTCGCTGAGCTAAAATATTAGATGCGTTCCTAAGATCAAAAGTGACTTATTTGCTTTAAGGGTCTTTTATAAGGCAAGTAAAACGTAAATTACGACATACTGTATGTGTTGAAAATGATATAGGCCTACGGCAGATCATGAAGAGGCAGTTGTCACATTGAAATAATCATATTTTATTTCATTTCTTGCTTAGGATGTCTGCAGAAAGCAGACATCCTAAATGGTGCACATGAACAAGAACAATTTTAAAGTGTGTTCATATTGAGAAGTCCCATTTCCATATGACCATTTCCCTAAGGCCGATAAGAAGAAGTGACTTATCCTTTTTAGGATTGAATGCACCTACTAGTGTCTAAGACTTTAGATGTGTGCAAATACAAGTTTAGTGCATCTAAATTATAAAATTAAAAGTCAAATATGATGTGGATGTCAGTGATTAGACAACCAAATGACATCCATCTTTTTATAGGAAAAAACTTAAAAACCATATTCAAAAATCAAATATTTACCAGAAGGTTTAATTTGATAATAAAGTGTCTTCTTGCACAATTCCTGCTCTTGTGTAATACTGTAGGTGCTTTTTGATTTCAACACACTTTTACAGAGCTATAATAAAGAAATACAATTATTTGCATATTGTTTTCTTTATTTTTTGCTGACAATTAACAACACAAAGAAAACTGTTTTTTACTGGTTTCAAAATGTAAATTTTCTAAAATGTTATTAAATGTTAATGAATGCATTTATAAATTACAAGTCTGGTTTTATCAAAAAATTTATTTTTAGGTAGGCTTAACCATACACCTATTTCACGAGAGGGTGGCGCTAGTGTCAAAGTTGTTTGAAAGCGAGGCTAACCCGGCAAAAATAACCCGATTATTATGGGCCGAATTGGCGACTTTTCAACGGACGTCAAATGAACGGGCATCAGTTCAACGGTGTAAAACATGACAACAGGTTATCACAACAAGTGATGTTTATTCAACAGTTGATTGACAGTTGAGTGACGTTGTGATTACTCATGAGCGCCACCTACAGGATAGAGTATCTTACAAACAGGTCCATTTAAACGGGCCACAGTTCAACGGGTTCATTTAATCAGACAACAATTAATAGGCCCTTCACTTAAACGGATTCCAAATGAATGCGCGTGCGTCAGATGAACCAATGTGTCAGACGGCAGTACAATACAGACATGCTAGCCTAAATATCAATTATTTATTATTAGGTACCCACAAACAATATATACTTTTTACATTTTATTTACCTTGAAGATGTAGAAAAGCAAAGCAAAGTTGGTTGAATCAAATTGGCAAAAAATTTGAATGAATTTTTCCTCACCGCCAAGTAATATAATATATTATATTATATTGAAAAGGCAGGCAGAACTGACTATGACCAAGAGTAAAATGCTGTTGACTGTGACCAAAAGTGTTGGGCCAACAACTGTGAACATGAGTGCTTCATTTAGAACAAAATAAAAAGCGATTACTGGTGACATCCTATTTAGCCACATTTGTGGATAGATGGTAGTTTATTTTTTTTATATTCTTTTTTTTTAATTTTAATTTTTTTTATTTATTTATTTTTTATTTTATTTTATTTTTTTTGTACATTGAATCGACGCCCAATGAAAGGTATTACCGGTTAAATGTCATACCGGTGAACCATCCATCCGGTTATTTGTCCGCGTTTATATGACTGCTTGTTTAACTGACGCCCGTTAAAAACTGGCGGTATCTATGGGCCAAATAGGCCAAAATCACTTTTGGCGCTTATAGCGTGCCAGCCCAATGTCCGCTAAAAAAATAAAAATACCATCAGATAGCCAAATTATTTCTCTGTCTAACCATCTGATTTTCAAATCGATTGGCCCAATTGGTAATTTTTAATTAAATCACAAAACAAACTGACTTTTAAAAGAGCCAAGCCAATTTGTTTTATGGGTAGGTAATGCAAGGTGGGCAGCAGTGACATCATCAACTTGTCACTGCAAGTCATGTGAGGGTCAAGGATTAAAATTGAAAATTCCCCCCCTGAAAATTGCTTTTGGCTCGAATGCGTCCGAAGCATCGTGCCAGCTCTGTCCAAACCAGGTAGAGGCGCTGACTCGATTTTTTTTTAACCCTCGGAAGCCTATCCTATGGGACAATTGACACATGCAATAGTTTTGAATACAAATTATTTTCAAAAATTTTTTCAAAAAATCTGAAATTCTCCGGAGCTGTTCAAAAAGTGGTTTTACATACACTCAATTTATTTGGTAATTTTCAGACTTATAAAAAAAAGTTATTGTAAAAAGAAAATATGAGCCCCTTAAAATCTCAGCTTAAAATGATTGCTTGAGCAAAGAAAGAAGATCAAGAGGGTCCCCAAGGCAGTTCTTGTTACTAGAAAAGTAAAAAATGGACTATTTACTCTAGTTTCCACTTTTCCACTTGATAAATGATGACGTCATTTTCCAGAATAGCATGTTCTTGTAATCCTAGTAATTGACCAGTTGTCTACTTGTCAAAAACTGGTCAGACTCGAAATTACTGGCACGTCGTTGTTTCTGAGAGAATACGTTAGTTTATTAGTTTATTTTAGAGTTGCCGGATGTCCCAGTTTTCGTAACTGTTACACAAATTTACTTCAAATCCTCTATCCCATGCAATCACCTAAATATACCACTTTTGTCTCCGTAACACTGTTACGCCAGTCAGTAAAGGCCATTCCAGGATATCTTTTTTAGTCTTTTTCTATTTCCACTAAATTGTACTAAAACAATTTGGTAAAAACAATTGGGCGAATAGGTTAATTCGGCAAGGCCAATTGGCCGAATGCAAATTGGGCAAATGGGTCAATTGGGCAAATTTGAGTTATTTGGCAAAATTGGAGAATCATAAGAAAAACAATTAAATTTCATCAAAAATACCATCTGGAGGGGTTTATTCTTGAGTTAGCATTTTGTAATGGTAAAATTTAATCAATTTACAGCAATTTTTCATATTCGTCAAATTCGTCCCTTTGACCTATTCGTCCCTTTGACCTATTCGACCAAATTGACCCATTAGGTCAAATTGACCCATTAGGTCAAATTGACCCATTAGGTCGAATTGACCCATTAGGTCGAATTGACCCATTAGGTCGAATTGACCCATTAGGTCGAATTGACCCATTAGGTCGAATTGACCCATTAGGTCGAATTGACCCATTAGGTCGAATTGACCCATTAGGTCGAATTGACCCATTAGGTCGAATTGACCCATTAGGTCGAATTGACCCATTAGGTCGAATTGACCCATTAGGTCGAATTGACCCATTAGGTCGAATTGACCCATTAGGTCGAATTGTTTTCACCAAAGTATCGCTGAATTGACCTCCCCAAATTGACATTCGCCAAGTTGTCCTAGATCCAAGTCATTTTATTAGTTAATAAAGATTAGATCACATTGCACTAACAACTTATCAAGTCATTTGGGATCTCACACGGCTTATTCAATCTTATTTATTAGCTTATCCGAATAAATACACTGAAAGCACCATGCAAAACAGATGATCAAGTTTCAAAATGTGAGCAAAAATGTTACTCAGCCAAACCACAGCTACAACCATTCAAATGCAAGTATGTAATTGTCGTTGCACCTAGAAATTCTAAACAGAAGAATAATTTTTGTCCCACAATTTGTCTCCAAAAAAAATTTAAAAATTGCTATTCTATCAGATTACCATATATTGAAAAGAATGAGCTGCCTATTTGTACAACTTACAGAACAGCTGAAAGAACTTACAAAACATATTTGGAGGCTCTGTTCAAGACAGATCCTCAGAAGGAATGTTTTTGCACAGCACGTTGTGAAGAAACATTATTTCTGCCTTCAGTAACACACGAGTTAGTCAATAAATATTTTAACAAAATTAAATTCTCTATTGGAAACAACATTCGAGAAGTAATCGAAGAACAGAAGGCAATTTCCATGATAAAATTACTGTGCCAGATTGGATCGATTGTTGGTATTTTGACGGGTCTTTCAACATTTAACCTTATTGAATATTTTATTTGATTTTTGATACGATATCAGACAATTTGTGATTTCTCGTACGAGATCTATCTATTTCATTAGATGGTTTACGAGATGCAATAATTAAAAATAAATAAAAAAATTTCTAACTTAAAAGATCTAACGTAAAAGATCTAACATAAAAGATGTAAAAGATCTAACGTAAAAGATCTAACGTAAAACATCTAACGTAAAACATCTAACGTAAAACATCTAACGTAAAACATCTAACGTAAAACATCTAACGTAAAACATCTAACGTAAAACATCTAACGTAAAACATCTAACGTAAAACATCTAACGTAAAACATCTAACGTAAAACATCTAACGTAAAACATCTAACGTAAAACATCTAACGTAAAACATCTAAGGTAAAACATCTAACGTAAAACATCTAACATAGAAGATCTAACGTAAAACATCTAACGTAAAACATCTAACGTAAATTCAAGATGGATGCTGCTATTCCAAAATTTAAGCACACTGCGCATCTCACTGCGCAGATTTAATTTCAAAATTCTCGTTTTTTAATTCCACGAAATTTTTTAAAAATCTTGGAAAAATTAGGAATTTTGACACAAAATATTTTTTAATATTTTGAATTTAATGATATTTCGTAAATACAATTGGTGTAGGTATTTAGTAAATCCAACATGTGATTTCAGTCCAATTGTGGCTGTGTTTAGGTCAAAGATTGTCATAACACAGCTCTGAATTATTTTATTTAATAACAAAGGCCCCGTGTTATAATAATTGCCAATTAGACATTTAAAATATTGTCTGTAAATTCATTTTGGCAATTATTGATCATTAACAGTTATTTTGGTATTATTAATGTAGTTAATGATCTTGGCCAGTTTACCGAATTGGTAGTTTTTGTTTTCATGTCAAAACTGTATTTTATGCACCAATTTGGTCCTTTTGTTTGTCATTTCTCCTTTTAGAGAACTGCATGTCAAGTGATCTAGATGTATGACATCAGTTCTCTATTTTACAAAGCATTTTCATCACCTAGGTGATGAATGGCTATTTTTAGCAATGATTTAATGCTTTTATTCAGCCCGAGACTCCAATTTGTCCCGGGCCTTCTCCTTCCTGCCCAGGTTCAGCCAAGATGGCGCCTGTGAAGTGCTCCTGCCAATAAACAAGTTGTTTTATATGTTTGGACCGTTTAAGAGTGAGTTTTCTCGAAATTACATGCATTAATTCACTTGCGGCATATAAGCAGTTTGTCTGCGGTCACCGAGAGCCTTTATGCGGCCGAAGAAGTACGCAGAGTCACGTAGCCAATTCCGAGACGTAGTGCGCGAATCGAAGTTCACGTACGTCAGCCAGAAGCCGCTCGCCCCACATGCAGCTGGAATTCAGCGCAAACTCCCTACGTCGTACCGCAGCAAAGCACCATTCGGTGCACTTTTGGTTTTCACCTTATTGCGGTATTTGATGTCCAGTGCGTACCAGTCGAGTCGAAATTCTGATTTTACTGTCAGATACCAAGCAAGGCACGAGGAACACAGCCAGCCTATCGCCGGAGCTCTCAGATGCATATTTAGGGCCGACTTTTGGGTCGACGGGAATCGCATATACTTTTGGCCGCAGCCGGGCCACCGAGTCCCGCCGAGCAATCTCGGATTTTCCATCCAAAATCAAAATTTCCAAAAATTGCAAAAATTTGATTTCCACCAATTTCTTCACTATTACGGTGCTCGTGGGTCCTGGCCAAACGTATTCCACAACAATTGGCATGCGCAAACCACCTATTACAAAAATGCCAAAATAACGAGATATTGTTAAATATGTATTCTCGTTTGAAAAATCTCAATCAAGATTTTTCAAAAATCTCGTTTTAAATTGTCATGTATAGAACTTGTCTTGCGCATGCGCACTGCATACAATCACAATGATTGTGTTGAACTTCTGCTGCCATTTTCCCTCCACTTCGGCTGCAATTTTGGCAAAGTTGTGTCAATTACATTATCTCAAGTTAGTTTTTTAATCAGTCAAACACCTTGCAGAAACCACAAGCCCAATACTTAGGTTAAATTTGTGATAAGGTGTCTAGTTCTGAGAAAAATTGTTGCCGCTGATTTAAGTAATCGCAAACACCAATACAACATTTTAAATCTCATTTTCGGTCTCGTACAAAAAATCGCAAACTGCCTATAAAGAAATAAAAACTTCTTGGAAACGAAGTTGTTTCCAAATATTTAATAAATTTGATTTAATTTAATATTTAATTTTTAATAAATTTGTGAGAAAAAGCATTTGCAGAAAAATGTAAGATTAAAAGTATTTTGACAAAATAAATTTTTGTGGCTTTAAACTAATTTTTTTTTAACCTACACAAAAAATTTAGCATCTTACCAAACTAAAGAAAAAAACTGCAGATTTTTGAAGTAGGTATTTTTGAAGAATTTTGAAGGATTTTGAAACATTTTTTTGGTTAGAAATTCAATGTGATGCTTCAAAAACTACAGTTTATTGGCAAATTCTTCAAATTTACAGAACATCTGTAGATCTGTAAAATCTCGCGAAATCTCGTAAAATCTCGCGAAATCTCATAAAATCTCGCGAAATCTCGTAAAATCTTGCGAAATCTCGTAAAATCTCGCGAAATCTCGTAAAATCTCGCGAAATCTCGTAAAATCTCGCAAAATCTCGCGAAATCTCGTGAAATCTCGCGAAATCTCGTGAAATCTCGTGAAATCTTGTGGAATCTCGTGGAATCTCGTGATATCCTGTGAAACATCGCGCCATTGCCATTTTGAGATTGTGGTGGAGTGGCTCGCTCTGATGGCGAATTGTTTCAGAAGTGGATAAAACATAAATTTATTTTCGGATATTTTTCATGGTGCTCAATAATCAAAACAATAGGCGCGTTGACCAATGGGATTCGACCAAAAATTCGAATTGAACGAATCCGCGCGTACGCTCTCGTCGATAGTTTTCACGAGTTAGATTCTCAAGAATATTACCCCGATAACAGCGGCATGCCGGATAAAACGAGTCCGACCAGATTTGAGAAATTGACTAGACTATCTGGTAAATTTCGAATGGTTTTTTTGACTGTTTTTTGAAAGGTTTTTTGACCCGCTTTATCCGGCACCCAAGTCGAACTTGCCATTATCCGACATGCCGCTGTTATCAGGATATATGTAATACGGTAAATATTTCATTGTGTTAGTAATGTTAACGTATCTTTTCTATGTTCTTTCTTTGTGTAACTTCTCATCGTTTTGCAACTTTTTGTCTTCTACGTATTAAATACCATAATAATAGACGGTTTGAGCTTTCACGAACGTAATTTTTTTAATTACGAACGTTATATAAATACGAGATTTTAAAAATTAATCTCATATTTAATTTAATATTCTTAGTATGAATATACGAGATTTATTTTTCAATTCGTTTGTATATAAGTTGATATACGAATGCACTACACATGCGCAGTGTGCATCAAAATTCGCACATGCGCATTGTTCTGCAATTTGAAGCGAGCGAGACATCCATCTTGTTTTTCATCGGCTCGTTGTATTTTCGGTAGGTTTTTAGTCATCTAGGTTAGAAATTTGTTTGCAACTAACTATTTTTTATATAAACATGGCATTAGACACATATAATTTATACATTTTCTGAATAAAGCCATGTTTCTTGTGTATTTGTTTATTTTGTTGTCGTTCGTGTTTAATTGTTTCTGCAAGCGCAATCTGAAACATTAGACGGTTTGCGCTTTCACGAACGAGATTTAATTACGAGACACGAGATAATTAATAAATATGAAATAAATTCATATTTATTAATTATCTCGTGTCTCGTAATTAAAATCATTGCTTCAGATTGCGCTTGCACAAACAATTGAACATGAACGATACAAAATAAGAGAAACATGTCTTGCTCAAAGATAGTAATGTTCCAGTCGAAAATATGTAAATTATGTGTGTCTAATAACATATTTTTTTTAAAAATAGTTAGTTGCAAACAAATTACTAACCTGGATTTACTAAAAACCTACTGAAAATACAACACACCGATGAAAAGCAAGATGGATGCCACGCTCGCTTCAAATTCCAGATCAATGCGCATGTGCGAAGTTTTGTTGCACACTGCGCATGTGCCGAGCATTCGTATTATCAACTTAAATACGAACGACTTGAAAAATAAATCTCGTTCATTTGTAATACGAATGTTAATTAAATACGAGATTAATTTTTAAAATTCTCGTATTTATATAACATTCGTAATTAAAAAATTACGTTCGTGAAAGCACAAACCGTCTAATGATTTTAATTACGAGACATGAGATAATTAATAAAAATGAATTCATTTCATTTTTATTAATTAATTTCATGTTCGTTTCGTAATAAAATCTCGTTCGTGAAAGTGCAAACCGTCTAATGTAATAACTTGGTGTTGGCAAATTGTTGCGCACCAATTTTACACAGAATTCTTCTTAATTCATACAATAGATGTAATAAAAAAAAATAAAAAACGGTATTGTAAATGATTGAATAAAATACAATTCATTGCTTACCGTACCATACCGAATGTATTTTATTTTAACCACCTCACGTCGGCGTCCGATGCCAATTACAATTGATGAATTGGTGACTCGATTGATAACCATTTTGGCTTCGCTTGGTGCTCGAGCTCGATCATTTTAACTTATTTTTTGGTACTGATCTCATATAAGTTGACACTTTGATCAAATAGCTAAGCCTAAACGGATGTAAGAAGTGTGTCATTTTGCCATTAGGGAGCGCTACTGACGCATTTCGCAATAATTTCAATAAATTGTGGGAAAAAAACTCGTTCACAATTCAAAACTTCAATTTGATGTCTGTTTATCAGTTAAGAAGTGTCCCGAACCAAATTTGAAACAATGAGTTTTGATGTTCTAGGAGGATTAGCACAAAGTGGAGATGTTGGGCATATCACGACATGGCATTTACTGTGTCTGCGCGACTAATACATCTTGGTGTTATAAAAATCTATTTCAATGCAATGCCATGAAACAAAAAAATATCTAAACAACATTCAGAAAATATTTTTTTAAAACATCCGAAATGTTGATTCAATATAAGAATGTCATTTTTTTATCAACAATTTTTTCAACATTCAAACATAACAAAATGTTGATTTAACATTAAACGAATGTTCCATATCAACAACCAATATTTAATTTAATTACCACTGTTAAAATTTTTTTGCATGACATGAAGATTAGTATCTGTTATCAATGAAATTGAGGAAAAACTTGAAACATGTCAGTAGGGAAATACCAAGAAAAAGTCCAATACTGCCACCGACATCAGAAACCAAAGTTGATAGTGGATAAGAGAAATATTCGCTAACAATTTGTCGCGTATTTGTCTTCATATTTACACCAATGACGGTTTCTTTGTCGTCTTGGTCTTTTTTGTTTTCATTATTTTGAACGACATCAGTAACTCTTGTGAAAATGTATTTGGTGGTAATACATGATTGTCTACAGTTGTTGGTGGCTTTAGATGACAATTGAAGTTGCAGTATTTTTTGGTCAATTTCGTTTACTTGAAACATTGTATTGCAAAGTGGCAATGTTGAAATCAAGAAAGGCCATCTAAGTTTCATTTTAAATTATTAGTGAATGTAACAATTGCTTATTGTTTATTACAAGTAGTTTAACCTGCATTTGATATCTGCAGTTTGCAACTCTTCAGCAATCCAATTATTAATGCACTGAAATTCTTCTTCTTCCGTAATGCAAGGTCTTTGAGTCGTATTTAAATATTCAAACTGATACATTTTAAACATAGTTTTTAATCAGAAGGAAATTTGTTGTTGTTTGTAGTTACTTTAGTGACTGATATTTCCAAATCGTTAAATCCCCCACGCTGAATAATAGCTTGGCTTGAATAATAGTAGTATTATAAAGTTCAATAAATGCAGGTCGATTTCTATACATCGGCATCACCTGGAATGCTGTTTACCAGTAATACTAGTACAAAAATAGATGTTTTGCTAAATGGTCACATTTTACAACATTTGCACTGGATAGTTAGGTCATGGTCCTATCAAAGTGTGACAATGTGGAATCAAGATCGAAATGTAACAATATTATCCGATCCACGGTGCATAAGACACGATACAAAACACCAAAAAATAGTACCAAGATAAATTATGCAAACTGGTTTAACTTTATTAATAATATTATTATTCAGGTGAATACAAATTAACATTGTGACGGTCTCGAATCCCGTAGTTTTATAAAACTGTAACTATGGTGCACTGAGTGTACCAAAGTTACAGCAGAATACCTATTAACATGAATAAAGTGAGTTTATTTGATGTTGGGATAGAGATGAAAACTAATAGTAGTTGAGTAGACTCTGGAAGTCTACTTAGAGACTATGATACAAGTATCTGTATATGGTCAAGGAATGACCAAAGAGGGCGCTAGCGCGACCTTAATGATTATTCCCAATTAATATAATATTTGTGATAAAGAGATAAAAACTCTATGTAAATCATAGAGTTAATTATGCTTATATTTTATCACTTGTCCCTGATTGAAATATGTAAATATTTCAATAATGGATAATTTTATATTATCCTCGATACTAGAGAATGATGTCATGATGAACATTCCATCATGACTCATCCCCTATCGGATTATCTTGTCATAATCCCCTTATCAGTGATAAAGGGATTAGACAAGTATAAAAAGCCATGCAAAACAGGAAGTAGAGCTTCTTGCGGATTTGACATTGATACTGATACTGACCTATGATTATTTGCCTGTGTGCTTGATTTACATTGTAATAATTAAGCCTTTGGCGCCTCTGATTTATGAGGCAAATATGAGGCCAGTGAATCAGTTATGCATCCGCTTATATACCCGCTTACGCGGTTATACCAGATGGCTGCCGAGATCGAGTGGCCAGTGGGCAAGATAGCCGGACTACGGTCGACAGGACCTTCATGCTCGTAACATACTTGGTAGCTTCGAAGACGCAGCACAGGACCTGGCCGACCCGTGAGTAAAGTAATATCTATGTTATCTTTTCTCCTCTTTCATGGCCCGGGGCCCCTTTGTGAAATAACGCGTCGTGCAAGACGCGGATTTGCGGCATCATGTTTGATGGCGCACATAAGATTCACTAGGTGAAATTCAGGCATACAGATCACCTAGTGATCCGTAACCCTTTTGGCACCTAAACCGCCGTGTGATTGGAATGGTTTAACCATTGGCGGGAATCAATTTGCACCTCTTTTCTTGGGTCAAGATTTAATGTCTTGGTGACAACATGTGTTGGTCTTAAGTTTAGATCAACTCATGTTAGCTTTGTGACGACCATATTGCAAAGTCAACGCTGATATTTGGATCGCTTAGGACTAATTTCTCCAACGTGCTTGCCAAACCACGTGGTAGATCGGAAACAATGGAATAAACTTTGTCGTAAGATATTTATTCAAGTGTAACAATAAAAGGAATTTAAACCTGGAAAACTAGTGTTAATGTATTTTAATCTGAACTCATTGCGACTTTGTCTCGGTACTATATGCATTTTAGGCGGTAGTATCATGTTAAAGTTGCGACTGGAAT